>WNGS01063839.1:2530440-2552179 GCA_020271785.1 Procambarus virginalis | reverse complement strand
GGATGGGCGCAAAGATCCTCAACAGTGCAGCCGACGCCCTAGCTGCCGAAGTCAGTGCCCCAGAAGAAGGCCCTTCATTCAACGCTTCCATATCCTCCTCAAGCCAGGCAGAAGACAGCTCGAGTAGGGAAAAGAAACGTAAGACCGAAGCCAAATGCCACAGGTGCGCAAATCCTCAGCAACCAACAAAGCCGGAAGAAGAGGAACCTGCACGTGAAGCTGGAAAAGGTCAACATCTCGAGAAAGCACGGGGGCGAACAAGCACGCATTAAGGTGCTCAAACTCACGCCCCCAGGTAAACCTGCATAAATGTAGAAGTTTCACGCCAATCAAGCATGTGAGTCCGACAGAACCCATGCCATGCCCCCAACGAAAAGAAATGGCAGTCTGCCAGCCAGGAAGATGCTGGAACCTCCAAACGCACCAAAAAGCGGGCAGAAGAACCGAACTCAAACGAGGACGAATCCATCACGGAGGCATAAACCGGGTCTTGCAAGAGGTATGTAGCAAGAGCCTCCCAAGCCTCCTTTGCGGAGATACGGGAAGTAGAAAACCTCTGGAAAGACGGAGCTGAGGTACCCAAAGGAGCCCGGAACCAAACCCGGGGAGGAGCCGAACCAAAATCATACTATACAGGGAAAGGGGGTAAGAAAACCCCTCATCCTGCAACAATAAACGCCGCAAGGAAGGCAAAAGCACCCAAGCGGGGTTAAAGGGGGCCCAAGATCCCTAGGTCGACTCCTCCCCAGCCTCAAGATCCCCCACGTCGGGACCCGGGGAAGAGCCATCCTCCAAACCCTCTACCCCTGATGTAAAGGCAGAATCCAGGGGAAAAGACAGGCAAGAAGAAGGTCTGCTGGTGGGACCCAGAAGCCTCGGCAGGAGGAACAGGCTCAAATGGGGTCCCCGACTCGAATGGGGCAGCTCCTGAAGCCGCTTGAGCCTCATTACCAACTAAACCCTGTGCCGAATCCGAAACCCTCAGACGTTTTGGAACTGGACACAGGGGTAGGGGGGGGGAGGTGCAGGATGAACCGCAGGGTAAGGATCAGAGGACGCAGAAGGAGCCAAATTCGAAGCGACTAACGCCCCCAGGTCAGGGTCCCTAAAACCAAAACGGGGCTGCCTCAGGACATTCGGGTGGGAAACCAACCTAGCCAGTTGCAGTAACCTAAACCTAACATGCAACTATGATGCTGCCTGTACCCCTAACAGGAACATCCTCAAAGTAAAACTGGAGCACAAGCAGAGTACATGACTTGCAAGACTCCGGGTCAAAGGTGTCATTGACCCAACAGATAGCATGACGGAGGCAAAACAGGTGACTGTCACCCTGAGACAAAGGCACACAGCAACCTTCAAACCCGCACAGGGCAGGCTGGAACTCAGGAGACGTATCCATGGGTCCACCGAGCCCCGACCGGGTGTTTCCAGGGCCCGTAGGTAACAACTAAGGGAAGCCCAGGCAAGGTGTTGCTAACCGGTTAAAAACCAAACTAACAAGGGGTAGATGATAATACTGAAAACCCCTGTGATGTGTACAAGCATGGGGGCCTAGCAGAGGTTGACCAAAACAGTGTCAGGGGAACTATAGTCCCACTAGGCAGAACCCCCACCAGGCAAGCAAAAAAAAAAAACAAAGAAAAACCCCGCAAAGGTACACCGTCCCCAGAGGCAACAGGAACCGGTCGCCGCTTAGGTAGCAGGATGCGCAACACCTTGACGCCCTAACCAGCAGAACATCACTCCCTACCCAAGGCCAAAAAAGAGCCCCAAGGGCGAGGCAAATGCTGAGCAGCAAGAACCTCCACGGAAGCGGTTCCTGAACGCCCCAGGGGAGATAACCCTGACATGCAGGGGCACAGGACGCTTAGGGACGGAAGCCCCTAAGGGCATGCAGCCCCAGCACTGATGAGGTACTCCTGGTCACCACACACCACACAAAGACAGCAGAGAATGCCACACGAGGCAAAACACTGCCCAGGAATTTGAGGCCAGAGAAGTCTGTCCCCGGTTGACACTAGCATACGAACTGAAGGCAGCCGGCGCGGTGAGGTCTGGGGGCCCCCCTCTCCCTCTCGGGAAGGGAAGGGCTGCACGGATGACCGGCGCAGCAGTAAATTGTGATAATTGCTTGTTTGCTTGTTTCCTTGGGATTGTAGGGAGTTTCTACCTCTGTGGTTTTTTGTTTCAGTTTCTTACCATGTGGAGTTTGTTTTGTTATTCCTACCTTTCTGGGTGCCTAACCCCAGTCGATGGCAGATAAGGAAAACCCCCAACCACAAGGGGGGTTTTCCAGGGCCATTGCACCCTGAAACCTCTCTGAAGGGGCCAGGTTCTGGCGCTGGTCCCTGGTAGGTCTGAACTCCATAGCTAATGTCCCGGTCTAATATAACATACATTAGCCCGATAAGCTCCAGGGAGCCGTAGGGGCTCCCCACAGAAAAGCTATTCTAATTTCTCCAGCTCTGCCACGACCATTAGATCTTTAAACGAAACAAGCAAGAATGGGCAAGCCATTAAGAATGGGCAAGCCTCGATTGGAAGGGAAGATTGTTAGAATTTCAAAGTACAAGTTCAGAGTTTTGGGAATTTTACTTGGAAAAGACATGTGGATCAATTTATGTAAAGGTTTACTGGGAATTTTGAAGGTCCAAAGAGTGCAAAATTACCAACTGGGAACACCTAAGTAAAGATGCGCGTCCTGTCACCTGCTAGTGACAAGGTGGTAGCTCAAGGTTCAATAGAGAGGAAAGAGGATAATTCTAATTCCATTGAATCAGAAGTAAGTTATTCAGAGGAAGGATCCCCAGAATTAATGGTTCATGATCTCCAGTTGAGAAGATCAAGAGGGATCATATGACCACCAGATTGACTTGTAAGAGGTAAATTATATTTAAAAGGGAAGAAATGTAAGGATTGAGCATGTTTTGTAATATTAAGCATTAGGCAAGGGTGAGGTTCGTATTAAACTGTTTTATGTTTTCATTTACCTTATGTTTGGAGGTATGTGGATACCTGTTGTCTATACATGTAAGTGTGGCTTGCATTAAGAATAAAATGGGCACTCAAGACATGGTTTATTCTGCCCTATACTTAACGTTGGGTGTTCATTGTTTCAACCAGAGTAGGTCAGTTTGGTTCTTGCCCTCTTCTCTTCCTCCATGTAGGATACTGGGGGATATAAATTGTGAGTGATATAGCAAGCTAGAGTGAACCCTGAGTGACCTGAACTGCCATCTGGTGGCAGTCGGGCACATTATGGAGTGGGTAATTAAATAGCAGTAATGATTGTTTACTTTCATTACCTCAAGGTTACTAATTTTCTTTCTAGTGTTTCATTGATGTCAGGGCACTTGAAGATGTTGCCATAGATGAAAGCTAGCCTGAGGGCTAGTGTTGCACTGGAGGACCTCATCATAGGGATGTAAATAGTGTCTGTCACCATGAAAGCAAGCTATAGTGAGGGCTAATGATGCACTGGAAGAATTCATCAGAGGAGTGTATATAGTGGTAGTTGTAATTAATAATAAGGGATATTTTTAAACTCCATTTTATTTATCTTACCTTAAACATTACATTGCATTTCTATTCAGGTTAGGGATCTCTGGACTTGATAAGGATCAGAGAGTTTAAAAGAATACAGATGAGGAGTTTGTAACATTGATGGCATCCCCCCAGTGGGAGCCTTTCCTCTTGTTCAGAGTTTCCATTGGCCTGAGTGGATGTAGTGACTTGTTTAAGGGGATTTAGCTGCCTTTTAAATATTATTCATTCGACATGGCAGCTAAACCAACTATCAGTTCATTTGACGAGGTTCAGGACTTTCTGAACAGGAACACATGCCTCAAAGAATTGAAGTGTTTGTTAAACCCAGAATTGTTGTTGATATGTTCTATTTAGAACTTGAAGTGTTAGATAATGATAGGAGAATAGACATTTTGTCTAAGAGTGTACAAAGATTTGAAGGTAAATTCAAATGCGAAGTGATGGGACAGTACATAGTAAAATTAGAGATAGTGAAGAGGGCAAGAAAGACACTGCAAGTAACATATTGGGCGGAGGACTGAACATCAATACGCTAAAGATAAAACTTAGAGAAATGGAAATACAATGTGAAAAAGATGAGAAAATTGGACATAGAGATGGCAATGGTGGAGAAGAAAATGGAAATGTCCGGGAGAGATAAACAGAGGGAAATGGCTGAGAAGAAAATAGCAATGGTCTAGAAGGAAATGGCAATGGCCAAGAAGAAAATTAAAATTGAAATGAAGGCCGAGAGGGATGAACAGAGGGAAGTGGCCAAGAGGGATAAAAAGAGGCAACGTAATCTGGAAGTGTTATGGTTAGGTGGTGCACGTAATAGTAGTAGTGGTTTTGAGCCAATCCAAAACATTAACCACTGAACTGCGCAACGCGCCTGCAGGCGCTTGATGGGGGGGGGGGGTGCGCAACGTGCCTCTGGGATCTTATAGGTATAGCATATGATTCAAAACTCCTGAGGCTACATGGGGTTCACATCAGTTTCCTCAGGGCTCTTGTAAACAGACGCTATTTTTTTTAAATGGTGAGCAACATTCCTGGGTGTGTGAGCTTCAGTATTGAGTGAGCAACCAAGCCTGGCACACGCAGCATGACCTCACAGCACTGCTGTTCAGCTTGTGACCACAGCATCATCTAATAATGTCAAAATATATATGTAACTGGTATTATTTAGCCATGATAGTATTACAGAAGAGCCTGAGTGTGATAATGACTGTGTACAGTGTTCAAATATCAATGAATCAATGCTGTTCAAGATGTTCACAGCACTAGCCATGGCACCACAGCATTATTTCGTCCATCTAGGACTCTTCAAACAACTTCTTATGTTCCTTTACAAAATAAACTTATGGCTATTTATTCATTTACAAGATTTAGTAATCAGGATTGTGATAATAACAGGATTGTGGTGATAATTAGCACTGTGTGAAGTATTGTAAGAGGAGGAATTTTGGTGAGGGACGGAGGGAATCCAGGAAGTGTCACTGTGGGGCAGCCACTCTTGTTTTGCACACCATACTAGTTTAGTGGTTCGCTATAGTGAACACATATGTACATGGGTATATACAATGTGTGTATATAGTGTAATAACAGCAACAGGAGTATGTTGGGAGGAGCCATTTTGGTGAGGGAGGTGGAGTCATACTCGTAGCATTGGTGTTGGAGAGCTGGCTGGATGTGGCAGCTCACACTCACAGAAATCTGGGTCTGTTGATGGTAAATATGTATTGTGTGTGATAGTGTATAGTGTGTAAATATGTTGTAAATATTCATAAAATGAACATTAAACATTGCATATATGAGTAATATAATGGAACACATTGAGACACATATAACACAATGCCTTGGGACAGTACAGATGTTCTTCTGCCATAATATTGTGTACGTATTCATTATACATAGGATCGGCAAGAAAAAATTAAAAAAATGTACAGTATTTGGAAATGTACGTAAAAAATAAACAAAAAAATATTTGTGGCAAATTGCACATGTTGAAGCTGGCGCGCGACTGCCCTAGGAAGTCTATGCCACAGGTAACCACCAAATTGTGACATCACACGCCATTTTTTGGACCCCATTGCAGCCAAAGTAAGTACAATTTTTATTTGTTTTTACATATCTGTGGTCAGGGAAGGGTATTTAACATTTAAAAAAAAAAAAAAAAATTACCAAGAATTTATTTCCTGCGCACAGGAGGGAGGGGGTGCAATATTTGAAGCCTGAGCAGCACAGTGGTTAAGATGGTGTCTAAATTTAATGAAAAGGAAGTTTCAAAGTTTTTTACTGTTTTTGAAGAGGGACCCATATCTTTAGACTGGCCTAAAGAGAATTGGACAATTATGATTCAGTCTTTGTTAACTGGAAAAGCCCAAACTCAATAAGCAAAAAGAAGGTAATGATTAATTGTATAAATCTCTGATGCACCCATTTGCATTACTTTTTTTCTAGCATAGAGCCCTCATCTTCAGAAGGACATAGGTGCTCTGGAAAATGTGCAACACCAAGCATACCTGGAGAGGGTTTCAGGAGTTCTTCTACTCCCGAGCCCGGCTCTGGGCCAGGCTCCACTTGTGATAACAAAAATAATAATAATAATAATAATTTATTTAGGATCAGTACATAATAGTTGCAGCGTTACAGTACAAACATTCTGTTAGATTTAA
Source organism: Procambarus virginalis (assembly GCA_020271785.1). NCBI lineage: Eukaryota > Metazoa > Arthropoda > Malacostraca > Decapoda > Cambaridae > Procambarus > Procambarus virginalis. The sequence goes on along the minus strand of WNGS01063839.1, from coordinate 2,545,973 downwards.
AGATAGAGGTAGTACATACAATACTTGGTCTAACAGGTTGTTGCATGGAGCAGTTCGCAGGCCCAACGAAAATCACTCCAGAGCAAAGTCAACNTGACCCCATTAACCCTCAAACCGCTAGGGGCCCAAATGGAATTCACACCCACAGGCGCAACAAAAAAAAAAATCCAAAAAATTCTTTCGTCTTATAGAATTGTTTATTTTTGTTCCCTGATCACGGAAAAATAAAAAAAAATCGTAGGTAGCATATTTTAGCCGCAGTAGGGTAGGGAAGTGTGGCAAAAAAGGGGCGTTGGCAGAGCCTTCGCCAGACGAGGTCTACTCCGCCCGAGCTGTCAGACGGCAGTTGCCACAAATATATTATTTCCTAATTATTTCAATGTCTCTGATTTTTTTCTTAGTTTTTTTGCAGTAATATTATTCCATACAGTGAATTGTGGTATATTTATATTATAAATGTGTGAACCATCGCTGTACTCAAAATTATGGTGTGCATATAAGTGATTCAATTATTATGTTCATAAAACAATAAACAAATAGTTTTGCTGTTGTTACACTATATACACAGGTTATATATAAGTATCTGCATGTTTTGTTCACCATAACGAACTACTAAGTTGGTCTTGTGAGTCAAAAAGCAACGAGGAGTGGCCGCCACACACCAGCGAGCCACTCACTGCCACGCCCTCCCTCAACACCACCTCACTCACCCTCATTTACCTCCCACAATACTGTTTTTGCATTTATTCACTATACACAGACGTTATATATACGTATTTACATGTTTTGTTCACCATAACTGTACATCTAAGCTTGTATGGTGAGTAAACGCACAAAGACGTAGCTACTCCACAGTCAGCTGATCGGCGGCCACCCTCAAGGCCACACGCACTAATATTTCTCCTCCAACAATATTGGTTGTGGTGTTATTATGCTATATACACACATTATATATAAGTATCTACCTGTTTTATTCACCATACTTGTACAAATAAGCTGGTATGGTGCCCAAAGACCCTTTGTGGTCACAGGTAAACAACACGATAATTCCTGCAGACGACGCTCCTCTCACCAAAATGGCGGCTCCCAACCTACTCCTCTCGCTGTTATCTCACACTATACACACGTTATATGTAAGTATCTACATTTGTGTTCACCATAGCGAACCACTAAGCTGGTATGGTGAGTGCAGTCAATAAATGGTGGCCACACACAGTCAGAAGACAACGCCACAATCCTCCCTCCACAGCCGTACTCCTCCCTCCATCGAGCACAGCGCTAAATATCTCCACAATCAAGCTGTTATCAGAATCCTGGTCAGTTTTATCAAATTCAGGGGGCTTCAGTAATACTATCACTGCTAAATAATAGCAGTATCACTTATATTTTGGCATTTGTAGGCAATGCTGTGGTCACAAGCTGAACAGCGGTGCTGTGATCTCGTGCTGCGTGCGCCAGCCTTGGTGGCTGGCGCAATACTGACGTTCTCACTCTCAAGAATGTTGGGCTGGATTTTTTTTCTAGGTGGGATCTGCAACTATCAGTCGTGGCTGTACTATAGCTGCCCCTATCCCAGGCGGGGTGTTTAAATTATAGCGCTAGACACGAAATCATATATAAATGATGTGCGCGATTTCGGTTTTGTCATTGATATCATTTATATATGATATGCGCGGTTTAAGGGTTAAACTTAAATTATACTATATTATACTATGTGTTCTGTTACATTCAGTTGCTTTTCAAAATTACACCTTAGTATTTCCATTCTGTTATTAATGTAAATAAACTACTGTACTATTGATGACAGTCTAAGTAAACTATTAAAGTAATAATGACAGTCTATGGCTATCATCATTTAGTATCACCTTTTAATTGTATTTATTTGATTTTTTCTTGAACTTTCTCATTTTTATTTGCTTACTGCTCTTTTAAACTTAGGTGCTTACCTCCCTTACACTTTTAATTAATTAAGTTTTCCTAAATTATTTTAAGTTTTGCCCAAAACACTTTGAATAGTAGTGGCTTTATTAGTATGTGTAACTCCTGTCCCTACAATTTTATATTACTCTTATGTTCTTTGTACACACATTCTTTTGAATAAAATTTGAATTTGAATGCTGAGGTTCACCTTCACAGCCACATTAAATCTGCCTACTTCTATAATTCCCAGTGAGCATCCCTGGTGCCTGAGTGTTCTGTTTGGGCAGTCCTTTGGGTTCAGGTAATTCTCTTTGGGTTTCAATGTGGCTTGTCGATATATCCTCTGAATCTGCTCTTGCCCTGTGTGAGTTTGAGAACTGTTTGTCATCTGTGCCTCAGGGTGACATTTATTTTTTCTGTCTCTGCCATGCTGCCTGTTGGGTCAGTGACACCCATGACCCCAAGTCTAGTGGGGTTTGTTCTTCCACATGGCACTTCGTTCTGACCCTCCAAATGAAACAATCTTATCAGGCAGTTGCTGCCTTGCAGGTTCACTTTGCCCACCTTCTGCATTTGCAACTTTGATTGGATTCCCTAGAGTTGGCTTGTCTTGTTTTTAGGGACCCAGAATTGGAGGTGTTAGTGAATTTAATCTTGGTTCTATTTGTGCTTCCTCTTCCTTTATCATTTGGGTGTTGAAAGGGAAGGAAGAGAAGCCACCTGGTTTTGTTCCTTCTTCCGTGCTTCCAACTTCAATACCTTTGAGGGTTTTGGAATCATGGCAGGGTTTAGCTTGGGGTGTGGCTCAGCCTTCTCTGGGAATGGCTTCTTCCATTTCAGGTATGGAGGCAGACGAGCTGTCTGGTCTTGCCAACGTTTCATGGTTTTCTTACTTCTAGCTGGCCCCTTCTTCCAGAGCCTCTCCTCTATACTCTGCTTTCCTAGGGAGCGCCCCTTGTGGCTCCCATTACAACTATATACTGTATATATACATATACTTGGAAGGTATCAGGATAAGGAGTTTGGATGATACAGGGAAAAGGAATGGTGCCCAACCACTTGGACAGTCAGAGATTGAATGTCGACCTGCATGAAGCGAGATCGTTGCTTTACCATCCAGCCAAGTGGTTAACCCTTCTAGAAAAACCAGAACAGCCTAAAAAAACACGTTGAATGTAATGAAACACCATTTTCTTGGTAAGCCCCGGAGGCTTCCTGGAGCTTATCGGGCTAATGTATGTTATATTGGACCGGGACATTAGCTATGGAGTTCAGACCTACCAAGGACCAGCGCCAGAACCTGGCCCCTTCAGAGAGGTTTCAGGGAGCAATGGCCCTGACAAACCCCCTTGTGGTTGGGGGTTTTCCTTATCTACCATCGACCGGGGTTAGGCACCAGAGATGTAGGCATAACAAAACAAACCCCACATGGTAAGAAACTAAAACAAAAAACGAACAGAGGTAGAAACTCCCTACAATCCCAAGGAAATAAGCAAACAAGCAATTATCACAATTTACTGCCACGCCAGTCATCCGCGCAGCCCTTCCCTCCCCGAGAGGGGGGGGGGTCCCGGAGCTCACCACGCCGGCTGCCTGAAGTTCAGAAACTAGGCTTCAACCAACGCGAAAAAACCGCTGACCAGTAGGACGGAGGGTTGCCAGGGAGCCTCCGGGGCTCACCCAAAAAATGGCGTTTCATTACATTTAACGCTGGTTTTCTATGGGAGCCCCTACAGCTCCCTGGAGCTACATACCCAAAGAGAAGGAAAATAGGAACTTAACCAGGAGGCGGTGGCCACAAACTCCTCAACGCGAAGTCGAGACAACTGGCTGCAACCTGTGACCCTAAGCAACACAAGAACGTCGAGGAGCAGGCACGTTCACCAAATAATGGGCGCCGAGGACCCTGTTCGACTTCCAAAATCCACGCATCCAAATATGAGCCCAAGACATGTTACCAAACACGGCAGCCAAAGCTGTAAACTTCCGAACATCATGGGCGCGAGGATAGACCCCAGGCTGGCTAGACTTAACCCTTAACCCTTTAACTGCGCAACGCGCCTGCAGGCTCGCGTCTGGTTTGCGCAACGCGCCTCCGGGTATTTGTATTTTTCACGTTCCATTCAAATCTCCCGCGGCTACACGGGGTTCACATCAGCTTCCTCAGGGCTCTTGTAAACAGACGCCATCTTTAAAAAAAATCGTGGTCCACATTCCCAAGTGTGGGAGCCTCAGTAGTGTGTGAGCAACCAAGGCTGGCGCTCGCAGCATGAGCGCACAGCACTGCTGTTCAGCGTGTGACCACAGCATCGCCTAATAATGTCAAAATATATATATAACTTGTATCATTTAGCCATGATAGTGTTATAGAAGAACCTGAGTGTGATAATGACTGGGTACAATGTTCAATTATCAGTGATTCAATGCTGTTCACGATGTTCACAGCACCACAGCATTATTTCGTCCATCTAGGAATTTTCAAATGATTTCTTAGGTTCCTTTTCAAAATAAACGTGTGGTCAATTATTCATTTACAGGAATTAGTGACCAGGATTGTGATAATAGCAGGATTGTGGTTATAATTAGCGTTGTGCGTAGTATTGTGGAAGGAGGAAAGTTTGGTGAGGGCGGGAGGGCGAGAATTGAGGTAGCCTCATTGTGTGTGTGTGGCTGCCACTCTAGTTTTGCTCACCATAATAGCTTAGTGGTTTGCTATGGGCAACACATATGTACATGGGTATATATAGTGTGTGTATATAGTGTAAGAACAGTAACAGGAGAATGTTGAGAGGAGCTATTTTGGTGAGGGAGGTGACGTAATCGTAGCGTCGTCTGCTGTCTGCTGTGTGATTTTTCATGCAGTGTACGGTGGCCACTGTACTGTTTGGACACAATACCGGCTTACTTGCATAGTTCTGGTAAATAAAACATGTAGATAGGTATATAGAACATGTGTAATAAGAACTATAACTGTATGGTGGGAGGAGCAATGCTGGCGAGTAAGATGTTGGAGTGAGGGAGACTGGCTGGGTGTGGCTGCTCTCACTCGAGGTGTTCTGAGTGTGTTGATGGTGAATGTATATAGTGTGTGACAGTGTGTAGTGTGTAAATAGATTATATGTATACATAAATTAGCATGATACATAGTAAATATGTGCAGCATATGTGTACACAAGTGTCATGCACGTAACACAGTGTCTTCGGACAGTACGGTTGTTTTACTGCCATAATATAGTGTACGTGTTCACTATACATAGGATTAGTACGTAAAAACAAATAAAATGTATTTGGAACCGTGCGAAAAAAATGAACGAAAATATATTCGCGGCAACTCGCGCGCCCCGCCCCGACCGCCCCACCCGCCCCGGGAGCTTACAGCACGGGCGCACAGGGAATCATGACGTCACGCCCCAACTTACGGACCCCATAGCAGCCAAAGTAAGTACAATTACGACTTTTTTTTTACATACCCATACTGAGGGAAGGGTTTTTGACACTTTAAAAAGGAAAAAGAATTTTTTCCAGAGAATTTATTTCCTGCGCACCGCGGGGGTGTCATATTTGGAGGCAACGCAGTTAAAGGGTTAAATGGCGCATGGCTATATACCATTTGACACACACAGGCGCATACAAAAAAAAAATCATTTTTCTTCGTAACCTGTTAATTTGTGTTCACTGATCATGGGAAAAATAATAAAAAAATCGTAAGTGGCATATATTGCCCGCTATAGGGCGGGAAAGTCTGGCAAAAAACAGGCGCTGACTCAGCATGCGTCCCAGGCAGTCTCTTGCTCGCCACCTGTCAGGCCGGAGTTGCCACAAAGAGATAATTACCTAATTATTTCAATGTCTCTGATTGATTTTTCGTAGTTTTTTTTTGCTGTAATATTATTCAATAGTGTGTAGTGTGATATATAATAAAATGAGTGAATCATCGCTGTACTCAAAAATATAGTGTGCATATTGTTGATTCAATTATTCAATGATTCAACTCCTACCATACTGTTTTTGCTTTTATTCACTATATACAGACGTTATATATAAGTATCTACATTCGTGTTCACCGTAACGAACCACTAAGTTGGCATGCTGAGTGGCACTGGCAGTGGCAGCCTGCCACTGGCTGCTACTTCCTCCCTCCCTCAACTCACCTGACTCACCCACATTCTCCTCCCACAATACTGTTTTGGCTTTTATTCACTATATACAGACGCTATATATAAGTATCTACATTCATGTTCACCATAACGAACCACTAAGTTGGTATGCTGAGTGGCAGTGGCAGTGGCAGGAAGTGGCAGCCTGCCACTAGCTGCCACTCCCTCCCTCCCTCACCTCACCTGACTTGCCACCATTCTCCACCCACCATACTGTTTTTGCTTTTATATACAGACGTTATATATAAGTATTTACATGTTTTGTTCACCATAACTACATCTAAGCTTGTATGGTGAGTAAAGGCACAAAGACGTAGCTACTCACACAGTCAGCTGATGGCTGCCGCCCTCAAGGCCAGACGCACTAATATTTAGCCTCCAACAATACTGTTTGTGGTGTTATTATGCTATATACACACATTATATATAAATATCTACCTGTTTTATTCACCATACTTGTACAAGTTAACTGGTATGGTGCCCAAAGACCATCGTGGTCACCAGTAAACAACATGATAAATCGTGCAGACGACGCCACCGCCCTCACCAAAATGGCGGCTCCCAACCTACTCCTCTTGCTGTTTATACCCTCTATACACACATTATATATAAGTATCTACATTTGTGTTCACCATAGCGAACCACTAAGGTGGTATGGTGAGTGCAGTCAATAAAAGGTGGCCACACACAGTCAGAAGACAACGCCACCACCCTCCCTCCCACAGCATTACTCTTCCCTCCATGGAGCACAGCGCTAAATATCACCACAATCCTGCTATTATCAGAACCCTGGTCAGTTTTATCACAGTCAGGGGTCTTCTGTAATAATGTCATCGCTACATAATAGCATGAACAAGTATGTTATGGCATTTTTAGGCGATGCTGTGGTCATAAGCTGAACAGCAGTGCTGTGAGCTCATGCTGCGTGTGTCAGGCTTGGTAGCTTACTCAATACTGAGGCCCCTAACACCCGGAAGTTTGGCCCACAATTTTTTTAAAAAATGGCGTCTGTTTACAAGAGCCCTGATGAAGATGTGGTGAACCCCGTGTATCCGCGGGCCGTTTAAATCGTGCGTAGTACTCCAAAGCATCATATGGTGCAATGCGCAATTTAAGGGTTAATAACCCTGCGGACAACCTGGGAGACCCGAGCCCTGGGACAGGGAACAAGGAAAACAGGATCAGCCCAAAGCGCATCCCAAGCTACTCCAGCCGAGGCGCACAGGTAACGGCGAAGAGCCGCATCCGGACACAACACATGATATACCCCGGCTGAACCAACCAAGCATCAATGACCCGCGGACCCCTCCGGAAAGCAACCGTCTCGTTCTTCACCAGAAAAGATGGAGAAGGCTGCAAACGTACAAACCTACCCCAGGACCAAAAGAGCAGAAACCCCTGCGCCGGAGGAGAGCATGAAGCTCCCCTACCCGACCACCAGAGGCCAATGCCAACAAAAACAAAGCCTTGGAAAAACAATCTTGAACCGATGGGGTCACCACAAACTGAGGAGAAGAACGATAGGAGAGCACCCTGTACAAAGACCAGGATGGCTCAGGTGGCACATGAGCAGGCCGGAGGTGAAACATAGCACAAGAAAGCTTACGGAATGGGGCTGATGAGACGTCCACCCCGAACACTAGCTAGAGCGGCTCCGCCAATGCCGCACAATACGAGGCGACAGTATTAGGCATCAAATGATGGTCCTGAAAGAGCCAAGAAAGAAAAGACAAGACAACCCGATCCGAAAGCGAAGACAACCTATGAAGAGGAAGAAAATGGCGAAAAGAACACCAAGAAACTTCATCTTGTCGCCGAGACGAAGCTCTCAGGTGGGACACCATCAACGAAGCCACCTGATCACCATAGAAATGATGATACACCCGCGTCAAAAAGACCAGACGTGAAGAGCTGAGCAAAAGTTCAAACCAGCCTCGTACCGAACCGATCCGACCTGCTGAATAAGGCGGAGTTGCGGGAAATGCCCCGGTTTGGACACCGAGCAAATAGCGCCGGAAACCAAGGCTGGGCCGGCTACCAAGGGGCCACAAGGACTACACTCCCTGGGAAGGTCTCCAACCGAGCCAGACCCCAAAGCAACAGCTGGACTGGGGGGAAGATTTACAGGTAACCCCACCTCGACCAGTCCTGCCGAAATGCATCCACTGCAAATGCCTCACAGTCAGGAAAGGGCGTCACATAGACTTGGAGACGCCGAGACCATGCCGATGCAAAGAGGTTCACATCTGGGAGTCCACACGTCTGGCAGATCCAACGAAACGAGTCGTCGTCGACCATCCATTCCGTGGCCAGGAGAATGAAGTGAGACAAGCCGTCTGCCAGAACGTTGGACACTCCCCGGATATGAACCGCACGGTGAGCCAAACCCAGAGAATCCAGCAGACGAACCACTCAAAGGGACAAACCCCAAAGAGGCAAGGAACGAAGAGAACCCCTGCAGTTGAGGCAATAAACCACTGGAGAACAGTCCAAATGGAGCCGGATGGTCGATCCCTGAGCGACTCGATCCCTCCGAAGACCGAACCAGACTGCCGCGAACTCTTGAACCGTGCTGTGAGCCCGACGGAGGGATGGACCCCACCGTCCCTGGCCGCCCTGGTGAGCACTGGTTCCAAAACCCCAGCCGTGAGATGACGCATCCGTGAATACATCGAGCAAAGGCTCGGGAAGGCGCCTAGGCACCGAACCCCGAAAACCCAGAAAAAGATGCCGGCGACGCAGCAACTGACACAAGGCCCCCGGAGGTCGAACCCAACGATCGCGAGAGAGGCGGAAGGGGCGTCCCTGAAGGAACCAAAACAGACGCCGAAGCCAAACCTGACCAGGCGGGTAGAGTAGCACAGCGAAGTTCAGACTCCCACACAACCGCTCGAGCAACTGCTGAGTCACCTGGGACCCCCTCAGAAACAGCCGACAGTGGGACCGCAGCCACAGCAATGCCTCTGGAGGGAGAGACAAGGAAGCGGTCCGAGAATCCCAAACAAGACCTAGCCAAGTCCGATCCTGGGAAGGAACCAGATGGGACTTCCTCCAGTTCACCAGGAACCGGAACCTGGTGAGCTGGGAAAGAACCATATCCCTGGCAAGCAGACAAGCTGACTGACTGGGAGCCCACACCAGCCAGTCGTCAAACTAGGTCAAAACCCGAATCCCTAGAAGACGCAGACAGGTCACCACAACCCGGGTCAGACGCGTGAAAACGCGGAGGTGCCAGATTCAAGCCGAAAGGTAGGCAGTGAAAGCGGTAAGAGTGGCGCCCCACCATGAAACCTAACCAGTCCCTAAACCTCGGATGAATAGGATCATGCCAATAAGCGTCCTTGAGGTCAAGGGACACCATCCAGGCACCCGGCTCCAACAGAAGCCGGACCTGAGACAAAGTAGTCATCTGAAAGGAGGGGCAAGGAATCCAGGGGTTCAGACGGAACAAGTCCAGAATGAACCTCAGATCTGCACAGTCCTGTTTCNTCCGGTTTTGTTTTTCGTCGGCTCTTTTCCTTTTGGGCATTTGCCTCTGGGGGTCGGGTCGCTGTGTTTTCCTGCTCCTTTGGTTTTAGCGTTTTGGTTGTTTGGGTGGTGTCCGCCTCCCGTTCCGTCCCTTTGATCTTCCTCTGTGGGTAGTTAGCTCCGGGGAGCCGACGGGGCTCCCCCCAGAAAACCAGCGTTGAATGTAATGAAACGCCATTTTCTGGGTGAGTCCCGGAGGCTCCCCGGCAACCCTCCCTCCCTCCGGTCGGCGGTTTTTCGCGTGTCTTGACATCCAGCCTCAGAACTGATGGGTGGATAGCCGGCGTGGGAGGTCTGGGGCTCCACCTTCCCCCTCCCGGGGAGGGGGGAGCTGCGCAGACAGCGGCGCGGTGACGTGTGACGTCACACTAGTTTGCTTGTTTTTCTGTTTGGGAGTTCTATCCACTAGTTCGGATTTTGGTAGCAATTTTAACCAGAATAGGGGTTTGTTTTGGGGCGCTTACCTTTCTGGGTGCCTGTCCCGGTCGATGGCAGACATAGAATGCTTCCAACCACACGGGGGCTTCTATAGGCCATTGCTCCCCGTGCCTCTCTGAGGGGGCCCGGTTCTGGCCGTGGTCTCCGGTAGGCCTAAGAACTCCATACACATGACTGATGCCAAAGTCTGAAATTAGCATATCAGCCTGGGATAGCTCCGGGGAGCCTCCGGGACTCACCCAGAAAATGGCGTTTCATTACATTCAACGCTGGTTTTTTGTTGAACCAATCCTGTTTCCTAGTTCTGCATCTCTGCTTTGATATAATTGTTTTTGTGCCTTTAACATATATTTCACAAAACTTGACATACATCACATTTACTTCATGTCCTAACAGCATGTCTTTCCAGTCAAATTCCTTAAAGAAATGTCTGAGTTCCTCATAATGACCTCTCCTGAAAATCAGGCTTTTAAACTGCTTCAACCTCATTTTCTTCCAGATTATAACCCATAGCATACTTTATTCCCAAAAAGACATGGTCACTTTTACCCAAGAGAGGAAGGTGCTGAATGTTAAATATCTCTTCCTCTTTCCTGGTAAATATCAAATCCAGCATGGAGGGAACGTCCCCTTCCCTCATCCTCATAGCTTGTTTTAACATGTTGAAACATCAATGTTTCCATGATGAGGTTTACGAATCTACAAGTCCAAAAATCCTCTCTGTTCTAGCTTCATATCCCTCCCAGTCTATGGATTTCAAGTTGAAGTTGCCGACTACAAACAGTCATGACCTATCTTTATCAGCTCTCGCTATAATCTCTCTCATTATTGTTATACACCCTTCTCATTTATTATCCAGCTCCTCCTTTGACCATGTGAACTATATGCATTTATGATCGTTAGTTTATCATACTGATTGCAGATCTCTACCGCTATTTTGTCAACTTCTCGTGGATTGGGAATCATTATTTAATTTACCTTTAGGTGTTCTTTCAATTTGTTGTGATGTGCTATTGGGGTTTTTGTTTTCATTTGCTTTCACGATCATTTCTGCCTGGTGGAGATCTGCCTGGCGATTAGGTTCGCTTAGGTTGCCTTTGGTGGTTCTCCTCTTAGCCCTCAAGATTGCACTCTTCACAGGGGTCAGTTTGCCCGGTAATAGATGGGGTTCAACCTACTTTGAACCCCATGAACTTTCAACCTACTTTGAACCTCTTTGAACCTCATACGTGTCCCTATGGGAAGCCCATCCCACAGGGACACGTTGGGGAAACCCAAATCGGGGCTCGGGTTACTATGGATATGTCGTCTGAGTCTCCTTTTCCTTTATGCAAGTTTTAAAGTTGTTCATTGCCCTTGTCTCAGGTTGAAGATCATCTGTTTTACCTTCGTCATGCTGCTTGTTGGGTCAGCAACACCTTTGACCCGAAGATGTGCAAGACTTGTTCCCAGCTCTCTCTCTCTCTACTTTACCCCATTCTCCTTTGGGAGATATTAGGGGTCAAGTGGCTGTCGTGTTGCATAGTAGGTTTTTGTTGTTGCAACACGCTAGTTTGGTAGCCTGCTTGAATGCCTCAGGGCTGCCCCATTTTGGTTTTAGGGACATGGACTTGGGGGCGTTAGTCGCTTCAACTTTGGTTCAGTCCACGCCCTCGAGTCCTTCCCTAGTGGGCGTGGTTCGCCCTGCTCCTCCCTCCCTGCTGTTTAGTTGGGAATGAGACAGGGGCGGTGCTAGGGGCTGCCCCATTCGAGGCGGGGACGGAGGCCTTTGAGCCTGCTCCTCCCGCCAAGGCTTCTGGGTCTTCTCATTGGAGCCCCTTCTTTGATGCCTTTCCTTTTCTTTTTCTTCGAGGGGTGGAGGGTGTGGAAGATGGCTCTGCCCTGGGGCCTGTTTTTGAGGCTCCATGGGCTGGGCCTTGGTGGCCTTCAGGCATGGTTTGTTGATGCAGGGTTCAGGGTTTTTGTATCCCCCTTCCCTGAACAAATTTGATTTGGGTTCGCCCCCCTCCCACCCAGTGTTTGTTTCCAGGTTCCTTTGGGTTCCGCGGCTTCGTCTTTATGAAGGTTTTACATCTCTCGGATTTTCCCTGTGAATGTTCGGGAGGTCCTTGGTGCGTGCCTCCTGGAAGACCCGGGCTCTTATGAGTTCGGTTCCTCTTTCCTGTATTGGGTGCATTATGAGGTTCCGGTGTCTTCCTGGCTGACAGACAGCCCTTTCTTTTCGCTGGGAGTTTTTGTCGTACCCGTACGCTGGACTGGTGGGAGGTGTCTGTGGTGTTACAGGCTTTCCTGGAGGGGTTCCTTTGAGCACCTCAATGCTTGGCTTTATGCCCCCAATGCTTGGCTTTTCGCCCCCAATGCTTCCACGGGAGGTTGGCTTGCTGCAGTTGCATGCTCAGGCCCCTTTCCTTTCGGCTGCCTTGGTTGCAGAGGATCTTCGCGCTCGTGGGCATCTGACTGTGGTTTTGCACTTCATTGCCCTTCTCAAGTTATCATCTGACTGTCTTGTGGAGGATGTAGAGGCCTTGAGTGCCGTGCAGTCATCTGGGGTGTTAGCCTCGGCTGCTCGGGTGTCAGCAGCATTGCTAAATCTGTTTGCATCAATACTCTGGGGAGGCTGGTTCGCTGTTTTCTGTAGGGAGCCCTTTTGGTTCCCTGGAGCTATCGGACTGATATGCAATATATTAGTCTAGAGAATTAGTCAATAGAGTTCAGCCTACAGGGGGACCACAAACCACAACCCAGAACCTGGCCCCCTCAGAGAGGCAAGAAAGCAATGGCCTCTGGGAAACCCCCCCCCCCCTGTGGTTGGGTTTTTCCTTGTCTGCCATCGACCGGGATTAGGCACCCAGAGGGTAGGTATAACAAAACATACCTAATTTTGTAAGGAAATTTCAACCGAAAACTGAACAGGGAGGCAGAACTCCCCCAACTCTCAAGGAAACAAGCAAATGGCACACCACTGCCACTGCACCGCTTGTCCATGCAGCCCTCCCCTCCCCTCCCAGGGAGGCGGGGAGCCCCAGACCCCCCACGACGGCTACTCACATACCCCAGTTCGTTGGCTGATGCGATCTGGGACAGTCATCAACTCTGGCCTCAATTTCAGTATACTGGGGCTGTATACACTTAGGGCTGACTTCCCTAATCACCCTGTAAGTACTACCCCTGGGTGTTAGGGTTCTCTTCGATAGTGCCTTTGGGACTCCACTTCCATAGGGGTTCTTGCTACTCGGCATTTATCCTTCCCTTGAAGCCAGCTCGGGTTTTGTGGCCTTTGTTTGGCCTTGGGGTAGGACGTGGTATTGTTGCTAATTGAGGCACAAGGAGTTGCACAGCTTGCCTTCTTACACCAGTGGCCGTGTAACTGTTTCCTCTGGGGATGTTGTTCGTTTGCGGGGTTTCTCTTTTATTTTTGTTTTCTTTGCCTGGTAGGGGCCTGCCTTGCTTGGCTATTGGTTCACCTATAATATTTTGGTGGCCCTCTGCTAGGCCCCCGTTATTGCACACATTGCAGGGGTTTCAGTGTTTTAGCTCATCCGATGGATGCGTCTTCTGGGTTCCAGCTCGCTTCGTGCGAGTTTGAATGTTGCTGTGTTTCCTTGTCTCAGGGTGACAGTCATCAGTTTTGACTCTATTATGCTGCCTGTTGGGTCAATGACACCTTTGACCCGGAGTCTTGCAAGACGTGTTCTCTGCTCATGCTCCAATTTACCCATTCTGTAGACATTGAGGTTCAGGTACTGGCGGCATCTGCATTGTATACTCGGTTTAGGTTGCTGTGAAGCACTAGGTTGATTGCCCACCCGGATGCCCCAAGGCTGCCCCGTTTTGGTTATAGGGATTCAGATTCGGGGGCATTAGTCACTTCGACTTTGGTTCAGTCTGCGGTCCCCAGTCCTTCTCCAGTTGGTGTTGCCAGAACTTTGTCTCGGCGACAGCATGAAGTTTCTTTGGCGTTCTTTCTTCCGTCATTTTCTCTCTCTTTGTAGGTTGTCTTCTATTTCTGATTGGGTTGTCTTGTCCATTCTGTCTTGGCTTTTTCAGGACTGTCATTTGATAGATAAAATCCCATCAACCAGTTTTAATCATCAGAAGATAAAATACCCTTTACTTGTTTTCACATGTTTCTGAATGTAGGAGTACTCAAAGTTGTATGATTGTTTATATATTAAAATTAAATAATATTTATTTTCATGTTTTCAGGTTGGAAGTACTATGGCCTGACACAAAATTCAGAGTACTTAATCTTGAGCATCCAGCGTTATTTGGAGATGACGTTTCCCATCCCGGGTGAGGCAGTCGTCATACCTTTGCGCACAAGCATCGCAGGTTGCTAGATGCTAAAGAGTAATACTAATTAATAACCATAGATTTATATTTTTCAGAAAATGTATTAGTTGAATTATGTGTGTGAAAGTTCATTCATTGGTTATTGAGCTATAATAATAAATGTTCTTATGAACATTGTGTGAGTTTTGCTTTAGACTACTGTATAGTGTGTTCCAGAATTAGCTATTTCTATGAACAAATTTTTCTATGGACAAATCTATTTAAAACCTACATAATTTAATGTTTATCTAATTTTGAGACAAAAACAAAGATTTATAAATTGTAAGTCAAGTCTTTATTTTGAACTTTAAACATGTGCTCTGTTTGAATCCCTGCATGTTTCAAATTTAACCTTAGCATTACAAAACACATTTTATACAGATCCAGTACTTTTCAATTTGTTCAAACATTCATGAATCGCTTTGTCTGTAGGACCAATTCTATGACATTTCCTTGTAAATCTTTCTCCGATTATCGTTATATTGCAATCTTTTGATACGGCATGACAGCTAAAGTGTGGTCTTGTGTATTCATTATTAGGGTTATGGTTCTGAAAAAGAGATTAAATAATTAAGATTTTTTATTTTTTGATAACACATTAAATATGATAGACCTTAATTAACAACAAGTTTTTAAACAAATTAATCCAATTTTATATAAATAAATAGCTAATCTGGGACACCCTGTACAGTATAAGGAATTCAGTGTTGCTCCTAAAACTCATTTATTAAGCATGCAGTGACTGCTTTTTCATCTTTTTCATTTAGTCTTATTATTTATTTCTGGGAGGTCTTCCTCCAAGGGGCTCCCTGAAGCCACCTGCCCGGACAGCTCTAAGCTTAGAGCAACCCAACACACCCTTATGAGTCACAAGCTCCTCTGTGGACCAGGACCAGAATCTTCTTTGCTCCCTTACTGAAATCTTTGAACATGTTAAACATTAAGTTTGCACATACTCTCAAACATTCTCTATATCTATAAAACTCTGTACTGGAATGCCAATCCTGACCTTAAGCACTTCCCAGAAGGCTGTAATAGAACTCATCGTCACAACACATGGAACAAATATATCTGACATTCCTAGAGCTAGACCAAACAAAGCAGAAATACAATGCAAATCAAGGGTCCCAAATTATGGAGTGATCTCCCAAATGTAAT
>WNGS01063839.1:2513491-2525003 GCA_020271785.1 Procambarus virginalis | reverse complement strand
ACACTAAGTGGCTCCCAGAATGAAGGACAAGAGCTATGAGGAGAGGTTAGAGGCATTAAATATGCAAAAACTAGAAGATAGAAGAAAAAGAGGCGATATGATCACTACGTACAAAATAGTAACAGGAATTGATAAAATCGACAGGGAAGATTTCCTGAGACCTGGAACTTCAAGAACAAGAGGTCATAGATTTAAACTAGCTAAACACAGATGCCGAAGAAACGTAAGAAATTCACCTTCGCAAATAGAGTGGTAGACGGTTGGAACAAGTTAAGTGAGAAGGTGGTGGAGGCCAAGACCGTCAGTAGTTTCAAAGCGTTATATGACAAAGAGTGCTGGGAAGACGGGACACCACGAGCGTAGCTCTTATCCTGTAACTACACTTAGGTAATTACACTTAGGAATTACAGGGAATAAATAGCTCAACTGACAGCTGAAGCTCACAAGGTCTGCTTGAAGCACGTGCCTATGAGGAGGGGCAGAAAGAGGACCACTCTAGAAAGAGAACGCAGACGACTGTACAGGAGAAGGAAAAAATAACGAAATGCTTCGGCAGACACAACTATCACAAGCAAGGAAATTAAGCCTAAGCAGGGAGATCGAAGAAATAGAACAAACGTTGAAGCGATCCTATGAGTCGGAGGAAATGGAATTGGAACAGAAAGCTAATCAAGAGATAAGGAAAAATCCGAAATATTTTTTCATATACACAAATCAAAATCCAAAACCTCGACCAGTATTGTACCTTTAATTACAAATGAAGGTACGTACACAGAGGACAACAAAGAGATTAGTGAAATTCTAAGAAGCCAGTATGAGGCTATGTTTAGCACACCAATAAACAACATGAAAGTTGATGACCCAGACAGCTTCTTTATGAATGACATTCAAGCTGCAGATAATATAACGGATATTACCACAAACTCGACAGACTTTGAAAGAGAAATTGACAATATGCCTATGCACTCAGCCCCTGGGCCTGACTCATGGAATTCAATATTCATAAAGAAATGTAAAGTACCAGTAGCGAGAGCACTCAGCGTAATATGGAGAAAGAGCCTGGATACAGGGGAGATACCAGCAGCTCTTAAATCTGCAGATAAAGCTCCGTTGCACAAGGGGGAGTAAAGCCTTGGCAAAAAATTATAGGCCAGTTGCACTAACATTACACATAATAAAAGTGTTTAAAAGAGTGATTAGGAATCAAATTTCTAGTTTTATGGAAAACAATGAATTGCACAACCCAGGACAATATGGATTCAGAGCGGGAAGATCCTGTCTGTCATAGTTACTCAACCATTATGACAAAATCACAGAAGCCCTAGAAGAAAAGCAAAATGCAGATGTTGTATACACAGACTTTGCAAAGGCATTCAACAAATGTGACCATGGGGTGATAGCTCACAAAATGAGGTCAATGGGAATAACTGGAAAGTAGGACTCTGGATACTCAATTTCCTGTCGAACAGAACACAAAGAGTAACAGTCAATCAGATAAAATCGAGTCCAAGCGATGTTAAAAGCTCTGTACCTCAAGGTACAGTCCTTGCACAGCTACTGTTCCTTATTCTCATATCTGATATAGACAAAAATACACGTCACAGCTTCGTGTCGTCCTTTGCAGATGACACAAAAATCAGCATGAAAATTAGCTCTGCTGAAGACATTGAAAACTACAAGCAGATGTCAACAAAGTTTTCAATTGGGCACCAGAAAATAACATGATGTTTAACAGTGATAAATTTCAGGTACTCAGGTACAGCAAAAATGAGATCTGAATCATAATACAGGGTACAAAACACAATCGAATCTTCCCATAGTAGAAAAACAGCATGTCAAGGATTTGGGAATAATGATGTCAGACGATCTAACGTTTAGGGAGCATAACCAAGCAAATATTGCGTCAACCAGATATTGATCGGATGGATTACGAGAACTTTCAAATCCAGGGATCCCATCACAATGGTTGTACTCTTCAAGTCACTTGTGTTGTCCCGTCTCGAGTACTGCTCAGTACTCACTTTCCCCTTCAGAGCAGGAGAGATTGCTGAAATAGAGGGAATATAGAGAACATATACGGCATGCATAGACAAGATAAGACATCTAAATTATTGGGATCGTCTCAAAGCTCTCCAAATGTACTCTCTAGAAAGGAGACGAGAGAGATACCAAATAATATACACATGGAAAATACTGGAGGGCCAGGTCCCAAATCTACACAGTAAAATAACAACGTACTGGAGTGAACGATATGGAAGAAAATGCAAGATTGAACCACTGAAGAGCAGAGGTGCCATAGGCACAATCAGAGAGCACTGTATAAACATCAGAGGTCTGCTGTTGTTCAACGTCCTCCCAGCGAGTATAAGAAATATTGCCGGAACAACTGTGGACATCTTCAAGAGAAAACTGGACTGTTTTCTAAGAGAAGTTCCGGATCAGCCGGGCGGTGGTGTGTATGTGGCCCTGCGGGCCACATACACACCTCCAAGCAACAGCCTGGTGGACCAAGCTCTCACAAGTCAAGCCTGGCCTCGGGCCGGGCTTGGGGAGTAGAAGAACTCCCAGAACCCTATCAAGCAGGTATTAAGCAGGTACCCCCTAGATCTCTTTCTTTATCAGAATTCTTTAAAGATTTCTCACATAATATATAGGTTGCGTTGGGTCTATGTTCTCCTATTCCACATTCCATAACATGGCATTTATTAACATTAAATTCCATTTGCCAAGTGGTGCTCCATACACTTATTTTGTCCAGGTCATCT
The DNA here is from genome assembly GCA_020271785.1 of Procambarus virginalis. NCBI lineage: Eukaryota > Metazoa > Arthropoda > Malacostraca > Decapoda > Cambaridae > Procambarus > Procambarus virginalis. The sequence continues at coordinate 2,522,238 of WNGS01063839.1, read as the reverse complement.
TGAAGGGCATGACAATCATCTAAGTTTCTTATCCTTCCTATTATCTTAGCATCATCAGCAAACATGTTCATATAATTCTGTATACCAACGGGTAGATCATTTATGTAGACAATAAACATCACTGGTGCAAGAACTGAACCCTGTGGTACTCCACTTGTGAAATTTCTCCAGTCCGATACATTGCCTCTGATTACTGCCCTCATTTTTCTATCAGTCAAAAAAATTTTCATCCATGTTAAAAGCTTACCTGTCACCCCTCCAATATTTTCCAGTTTCCAGAATAAGCTCTTATGTGGAACTCTGTTGAAAGCCTTTTTTAGGTCCAGATAGATGCAGTCAACCTAACCATCGCTTTCTTGTAAAATCTCTGTGGCTCGATCATAGAAACTGAGTAAATTCGATACACAAGATCTTCCAGAGTGAAAACCATACTGTCTGTCTGATATTACATCATTTCTCTCCAGGTGTTCTACCCATTTAGTTTTGATTAGTTTTTCCAATACTTTCACTATTACACTTGTCAGTGATACAGGTCTATAATTGAGGGGGTCTTCCCTGCTGCCACTTTTGTAGATTGGAACTATGTTAGCCTGTTTCCACACGTCTTCTACGACTCCTGTACACAGGGATGCCTGAAAGATCAGGTGAAGTGGACTGCTGAGCTCAGATGCACATTCTCTCAGAACCCATGGTGAAACTCCATCTGGGCCAACTGCTTTATTCGTACTGAGCTCCTTTAGTATGTTTTCCACTTCATCTCTAGGCACCTCTATATGCTCTATGTTGTTCTCTGGAATTCTTATTGTGTCTGGTTCTCTGAAGATTTATTTTGTACAAACACACTTTGGAACTTTTTGTTTAATGTTTCACACATTTCCTTTCATTTTTGTGAATCTGTTTCCCATTTTCAACCTCTGGATATTATCCTTTACCTGCAATTTGTTGTTTATGAATTTGTAGAATAGGCCCGGTTCTGTTTTACATTTATCCGCTATCCCTTTTTCAAAATTTCTTTCTGCCTCTCTCCTTACTGTTGTATAGTTGTTTCTCGCATCTTTGTATCGCTGGTATGTTTGGGGGTTTGGCCTTTTCCTATACTGATTCCATTTTTGTGTCTTTTGGTCTCTGGGCCTCTCACAATTTCTGTTGAACCAATCCTGTTTCTGGCCCTGCATCTCTGTTTTTGTTTGCCACATGTCTGCGGAGCTCCCCCCTCCCCAGGAGGGGGAAGGGGGAGCCCCAGACCCCCGCGCCGGCTATCCACACCTCAGTTCCTCGGCTGATGGGATCTTGCACGGTCGTGTGGCTCCAGCTCCGGTCTTGTTTCAGTGCTGTGACTTGTTTTCAGGGCTGCTCTTATGGTGGTCGTGTGAGCTGGGAGTAGTATTCTCAGGTACTCGGGCTGCATGTGCTTAGGGTCATCTTCCCTGAGTGCCCTGTAAGTACCGCCCTTGGGGCTTGGGGTTATCTTCCACAAGTCACCTCGGGTCTACCTCTGTTGGCTTTTCGCTGCTTGGCGTTTGGCCGCCCCGAGTGTTTGGGAGTTTTACTCCCTTGTTTACCTTGGGGTAAGTGGTAGTTATAGCACTGGTGGGGCGCAGGGCACTGCGTAGCTAGTTTTCACCTATGACAGCGGCCGGCTCTGTTCCCTCTGGGTACGTTGTCCACTAGTGTGGTTTTTCTTTTATATTTGTTGTGCCTGGTAGGGGGGTCTGCCTTGTCCCCATCCCCCTTATGTTAGGTTCGTTTGTGTGGTGGCGCCCCCTGCTTCGCCCTCGCGAGTGGACACGTCCCGTGGGTTCAGCTTTAGCAGTTTGCTTGGTAGTTTGGGGCGCCGGTTAGCAGTGCCCTGCCTGGGATAACCCTTAGCAGACCCAGTCTAGGGGCCCTGGAAAACCCCCGGGGGCTCTCGGGTCCGATTGTGGAGACCCTTGCGTCCCCTCTCGCTTGGTGCGAGTTGAGGGTTGCTCTGTCCCTTTGTCTCAGGGTGACTCTCCTTGTTTTTGCCTCCGTCATGCTGCCTGTTGGGTCGGTGACACATTCGACCCTGAGTCCTGCGAGCTTTGTTGCTTGTTCGTGACTCCATCACCCAGTCTGCTGATGAATTCCCGTGGGTGCAGGCAGCTCGCGCGTTGCAGGGTAGGTTGGTTGCAACGCGCTCAGGTTTGTCGCTTCCCCGGACGCCCCGATGCTGCCCCGCTTGTGTAGGGACACATTTGGGGGTTTTGGTCGTTTTCGGCCTTGGTTCTTCCACGCCCCTTGATTTTCCCCCTCCTGCTTCCGGCCCCTACGCATCTGTAGGCTTTGGGGTCGGGGCGGGGTTCGAGGTTCTGAGACTTGGGCAGTTTCGGGGGTTGCCCCGTCCGGGGTAGCTGCGGAGGCATTCGAGTCTGTTCCTCCTGCCGATGCTCCGGGGTCTGACCAGTGGGCCCCTTCTCTTCCAGCTCTCTCGGCTGCCCCGGCTTTTTCTTGTGGGGCCGGGGCTTTGGAGGTCGACTCGGCCCCGGGGCCTAGTGTAGAGGCTCCTGGGGTTGGGGAGGAGCGACCTTGGGGGGCTTTGTGCTCCATTGCGCCCCGCCTGGATTCCGTCCTTCTGAGCGGGGCTTACTGTTGCGAGGAGTGGGGTTTTTCTTTCCCCCTCTGCGTACGAATTGGGCTTGGGTTCTGCTCCTCCCCGGGTTCGGTTCCGTGTCCCTGTGGTTCCTTCGGTTCCGTCTTCCGGAGTTTTTCGGCTACCGCATCTCTTCGTCTGCGGTGCCGTTGGCCTTTGCGGCTTACCTCCTGCGTGTCCCGGAACTTGTAGCAGTTTTAGGCTACTTGTAGCAGTATTGGGCTACTTGTAGCAGTATTGGGCTACTTGTAGCAGTATTGGGCTACTTGTAGCAGTATTGGGCTACTTGTAGCAGTATTGGGCTACTTGTAGCAGTATTGGGCTACTTGTAGCAGTATTGGGCTACTTGTAGCAGTATTGGGCTACTTGTAGCAGTATTGGGCTACTTGTAGCAGTATTGGGCTACTTGTAGCAGTATTGGGCTACTTGTAGCAGTATTGGGCTACTTGTAGCAGTATTGGGCTACTTGTAGCGGTATTGGGCTACTTCTCGCTACTTGGGCGTCCTGCGCATGCGCCGTGAGTTTGTTTTGGTTCCGGGCGGTGTGCACATGTGTTGTGCTTCCATTTTCTCGGGGGGCTTCGCCTCTCGCTCTTCATCCCATCCGTGCCCCGTTGCTTGGGGGTTGTCTGGGGTGCTGCTGTACTCTCCTAGTTGTGTTTGCGGGGGTTGAGCTCTGGCTCTCTGGTCCTGCCTCTCACCAGTCAATCAACAGGTGTACCGATTCCTGAGCCTATTGGGCTCTATCATCTCTACACTTGACTCTGTGTATGGAGTCAGCCTCCACCTCATCCCTTCCTCATGCATTCCGTTTGTCAACCACTCTGACACTAAAACAGTTCTGCAGGTGAGTTGGTGCGGTTTGGCGTTTCCTTCGTCCTGACGCTGTTTTTGGGCGTAGGCATGGGTGTACGTACGTACTTGTGACAGTGGTCCGTATCGCCCGAGGTGCCTGCTGCTGGGCTATTAGCCCATATTGGGCTGCTCTTGTTCTCTCCACCTGATTCCTTCCTCGGTTCACGGGTGTCTGCGGGTGGCCTCTTGGCCCTTTCGAGGCGACCCCTGCCTGTACTCCTGCCCCTCTCCTATGCTTGTCTCACCTGGCTTGAGTTCGGGGCCCCGCCTCCACCTTGTTCCACGGTGCAACGGTGGGGGTGCCTGTTTGGTGGTACGTTTCCTGTGTCGAGGGTGTTGTGTGCTTGCGGGGTTGGGTTCTGGCTCTTTAGTTCCGCCTCTCCCCTGTCGTTTGCCTGTTGAGCGGTTTCTGTGCTTCATGGGCGCTCTCGTCTCTGCTCTTGGGGCTGTGTATGGGATCAGCCCATGTTGGGCTGCCCAATGTGTTCCTTCGGTTGCCTGTTACACTGCACACGTTTCTCCTACCGTCCCTGTGGCTCGGTTGGGTGCTCGGTTTCCGCCTGTGTCCCCTTGTGTGCCGCTCGTGTACGATTTATCTATCTTCTCTGTCGCTCCCTCGGGGAGTGTGGGGACGTTTTGCTGCGGTTTTGGTACTGCAGCTGTGTGTCGGGGTTGGTTGTGGCATTATGTTCGGCCCTTCCGTGCTCCTTTTGGGGCCCTCCTTCCTTGTCGGTCTTGCTGTGCTGGGCCTGGTTTTCCAGGTTCCTTGGATTCTGTTTTGTCCTTGCCTCATTGTGCTGGTTGGGGATGAGCTTGGGGTCTTCGTCTCGCCCCTCGCTTTTTCCTCCGGTTTCCGTTCAAGTTCCGGAGCCTAGTGGGCTCCCTTCCTTGGTGTTTTTTCACAGCTGCCCCGGGTTTTCTTGACGCTGGGGCTTTGAGGGGACAGCTCGGCCCCGGGGCCTGCAGGGTGGGTTCCCGGGGCTGGGGTGGTGCTAACGTAAGGGGCCTTCGGCCCCGTTGGTCCCCGCCGGGGTCTTTCTACCCCTCTGGGCCAGGCTTGCGGTTTTGTGGTGTGGGGTTTTTCCGTCCCCCCGCTCCGCACGTGCTTTGTGGGCATCGGTCCCTCCCTGGGCTCGGTTTTCCTTGTCCAGCGTGCCCGTTGTTTCCGTCCTGTCGGTGGGTGTTTTTCTACAGTCTTCGCACCTTTTTCCAGGACGGGCCTTCTCAGTCATGTCCCCCTCTTCTTGGGGTTCTGCATGACTTTTGGTCTCGGGTGCGACGGAGTTTTTGTGCCTTCGTTCTTTGTTTGCTTCTTTTGTTTTCGAAGGTTTGGGACTGTTTTGGGGTAGCCTTGGTAGCTGCACCCAATTGCCGTGGGAAAGGAGAAAGCGGATAAACAGAGGGGAGTTCAACACCCACTGTGTGACGTTGACATGTCAGTCAGTCCGACCGGCGCAGGTCAGTCCTAGCGCCGTATACTGCATTGGTCATCTGTTGGGGCTCGTGACACCCGTCACCGACATCTTTCTTCCTTGTCCCCGGTCGCTCCGTGGCTTCTGGCACCCACACCATAGAGAGAATGCAGCCGGCGATGACACTGCTGCTCCTCTCGTTGACGGGGCCGGCGCCTGCTACTCTGGCGGCGTCTTTGTGCTGGGTTTTCCTTGACACACTTCCCAGTGGGCCCCTCCTCCTTCACTCTCCTGTAAACGTACATGTACGTGTGCGGCGGAGAATGAAAGGGCAGGAATAATGAGAGAGAGTGGGAAAGTGCAATTCTGTGTCTTCTAACCCCAGTCAGCTCTTTCCCATTTTCTGGTACGTCTGTCGTCATTCGGTTGAGCTTCCCTCCGGTCCTTTCTAGGGCTTGTGGGTCCTCTTCCCGGCAGTTTCTGGATGTTTGGCCTTCTGGTTCTTTTGTGCATATATCTCCTCTTCGCGCTGTCTCGGCGCTCCTCGTTTTCCTGTGGGCGATTTTGCTCCTTTTACTGAGTCTTCGCTCCTGCCCTTCTGCCGGGTGTTGGTGCGGGGCGGCTCCTTATGCAGGTTCCTTCCCTGTCGGCTGCACTTGTGGTGGTGGCCTTGCACGCTTGTGGCATTTTGGTTTTGGTCCTGCGTTTTCTTTTCCCTCCTGGGGCTGTCATAGGATTGGCTTGCAGAAGGTGTAGAGGCGCTTGGGACTGTTTCTGGGTCTTGCACCTTGGTTTCTGCTGCTGGCTTTCGGTATCGATGTTCCTTCTGTGCCGTTTTCGCAGGCTGTATCGTGCATTGTTTCTGCACTGCCTGTGCCGTCCAGGTCTTTGGACAGGGTGCTCTCCTGTTTTTCTTCTCCTTGGTGGTTGTGGCTCCTCGGGGCCAGGTTTGCTTTGCCTCGGCTATCTTTTGGCGTTGGCCTCTGGGGGTCGTGTGGCAGTGCTTCATGCTCTTCTCAGGCGCAGTGGTTTCTTGGCTCCTATGATCTTGGTTGTTGTTTCGAGTACCCCCCCCGGGTATGTCCCCTTGTTTTCTTAGGTAGTCTTTGGTGAGGTAGCTCCGGGGAGCCGTAGGGGCTCCCCCCAGAAAACCAGCGTTGAATGTAATGAAACGCCATTTTCTGGGTGAGTCCCGGAGGCTCCCCGGCATCCCTCCCGCCCTCCGGTCGGCGGTTTTTCGTGGTTTTGATATCCAGCCTCGGAACTGGGGTGTGGATAGCCGGCGCGGGGATCTGGGGCTCCCCCTTCCCCCTCCCGGGGAGGGGGGAGCTGCGCAGACATGCGGCGCGGCTCGTGTGACGTCATGCTTGTTAGTTCGTTTTCCTGGGGGAGTTCTGTCCACTCGTTTGTCAAATTTTGTGGTTAACCAGAATAGGGGTTTGTTTTGTGGCGCTTACCTTTCTGGGTGCCTGTCCCGGTCGATGGCAGATATAGAATGCTCCAAATCACATGTGCATTTCTATGGGGCATTGCTCCCCGTGCCTCTCTGAGGGGGCCAGGTTCTGGCTCGTGGTCCCCGGTAGGCCTAGAACTCCACCCACATCGACTGCTGCAAAATAGTTAGGGTATCCATATCAGCCATGGATAGCTCCGGGGAGCCTCCGGGACTCACCCAGAAAATGGCGTTTCATTACATTCAACGCTGGTTTTTTAGTTCCTCTATTTGAGTTGCCAGTGTAATTTCTCGTTGCATCTCCTTGCCTAATTCCATGTTAGTCCTCAGGCTCCCTTGGAGTTGTTCACCATATGAGTCCATTTTCATGTTAATTTCTTCAAATTCCCTACTCTTCACTTTCCATGCCTCATTATCCTTTACTAGTTCCTTGATGTGTTCCTCCTGCATCCTTACCTTATCAGTCAAGCTGGAAATTTCCTTACCTTGCTGGAAAATACTTCCTTGTAAATTACAAAACTCTATCTTGAGACTTTCATTTTCTTGTTCCAATTTAATAACCTTTTCTTCATAATTCTTTAGCAAGTCCTCAATGATCACTAACCTGCCAAGAAAACCACCTTTCATTGCATCTTGTTGTAAGAAACCTGCAAAAGATTCCTTTGTTGGGGTACTGTCTTCCCCAGTGGTGGCGGCCATTTTTGTTTACCTTCTGCTGTTTTGAAAGATCAACTTTTCTACCCAAGATTTTTCATTCACTAACCCTTATTTCTTATCACTTATGTTATTTTCAAATTCCCTACACCTTCATGTATTCTGGGACATCACTTGCAACCCTCACCCTACTCCTGACAAATAATAATTTAAATTATCCTGGAGCCTGCAGCAGTGTGACTCTTCAGTGTGATGATGCAGAATGCTCCAAAATGCTTCTGTGTTGCACTGTCTGTGAGGGGTGGTGGACTTCTGGTATACCGCTCCAGCCCTACTGGTTCCTTTTTTGGGACGGGTAGCTGGGATTCCGATCCTGGCTCCGGTTTTTCTTTGTTCCTTTTCCAGAATGCGTGTTTTTGTTTTCCTGTGGTTCATGTCCTGCATAGTTCCCCTCCTGTATACCTTGGGGACATGTGCATTCGTTCTTCCCTGCTGGGGCTGGTTGCGCTGCTCCTTTGTGTTGCGGGGCGCTGTTTTGCTTTGCATCTCGTGCTTTCGCTCGTGGTGCTCCTTTTCCTTGTTGCCCTCTGCCTGGGCCCTGGCTCTTCGGGGTTTGGCCTTGTTGGTCCTTCAGGGGTCCTGGGGAGAGGGGGGGGGTTCCTCCCGGATGGGGCGTGTCTACTCGCCCGGGTTGGTTCCTTTTCAGCTCACTGGGGTTGGTTCCTGGTTTCCCTTGTGGCCGTTCCTTCTGGTTTTTGCCTGCCTTGGTGAGACTTGCTGCTTTCCTCGGTTCCGGTCCTGTGGGTTTTCCCGCAACTGCACCTCTTTTGCTAATCGGTCCTGCCCTGTTCAGGGCTGGTTCATTCTTCCCTTTGAGTCTTCACGTCTCGGGGTTTTGTCTCTAAACTCTCGTCGCTTGTGTGGGCACTGGTGGCTTTGTTGTTGGTCTCCCGCCTGCGTGTTTCGTCTTGGCAGCAGTGTGTAGTTCCTGGCGGTCCTTCCGGTTGTCCTATCACTTCAACGGGTCCTTCGGTCTCTGATAGGGTTGTTTTGTCTTTCCCTTCGGGGTTGTTCCAGGTCTGTCGTCTGGTACCGAGTACTGTCGCCTCGTCTTGGGTGGCGCTGGTGGAGCCGTTCTGGCTTGCGTTCGGTGTTGTTGTTCTTTCTGTTCCATTCCACTTGCTATCTTGGGCGTTGTTTCACCTCCGGCCTGCTCTTGCTTTTCTGGTGCTGTCCTGGTCGTTGGCCTGAATGGTCTATTTTCTTTCTTCTCCTTGTTTTGGTCCTTGGGTTGCTGCTTAATTGGTCAGGCTGGAGGGCTTCCTTTGTTGTTCGGTTGCGGTTCTTCACAGTTCGCTGCGCGTCTTGGCCTCTGGGGTCGTGGACGTATTTTGGTTTGACCGGGTTCCCTTCCTTCCCTCATTCCTGTTGTGGGTTCGGGTCTGCGGGGTTGTCTGTAGGGTCTTTTAGTTTTGTCTGTGGTCTTGATTTTTAAGTTAGGGTGCATGGCGTCCGCCTCTGGGATCCTTCCCTCTCTTCCTTATCTGTGGTGAGGTAGCTCTGGGGAGCCGACGGGTCTCCCCCCCCCCCCCCCTGAAAACCAGCATTGAATGTAATGAAATGCCATATTCTGGGTGAGTCCCGGAGGCTCCCCGGCATCCCTCTCTCCCTCTGGTCGGCGGTGTTTTACGCGTATTTTGACATCCAGCCTAAAAACTGCCGGTTGGAACACCTGCGCAGATGGTCTGGGGATCACCCTTTG
>WNGS01063839.1:2500082-2512889 GCA_020271785.1 Procambarus virginalis | reverse complement strand
TTAAGGGGTTAACCCTTAACATGCTCGGGGTCTAATATCCTGCTATCCGCACAGGCGCATGTCATTTTGAAAAAAAAAAAAATTATTTTTTCTTCCTAACCTGTTAATTTGTGTTCACTGATCACGGGAAAAATAATAAAAAATCGTAAGTGCCATATATTGCCCGCTATAGGGCGGGGAAGTCTGGCAAATTATAGGCGCTGACTCAGCATGCGTCCCAGGCGGTCTGTTGCTCGCCAGCTGTCAGGCCAGAGTTGCAACAAAGAGATAATTACCTAATTATTTCAATGTCTCTGATTGATGTTTCATAGTTTTTTTGCTGTAATATTATTCAATAGTGTGTAGTTTGATATATTTATATAATAAAATGAGTGAATCATTGCTGTACTCAAAAATATGGTGTACATATTGTTGATTCAGTCATGTTCATCAATCAGTGAACAAATACTTTGTCGGTTATTACACTATAAGCACAGGTTATATATAGTATCTGCATGTTTTGTTCACTATAACGAACCACTAAGTAGCTATTATGAGTCAAAAAGTAACGAGGAGTGACCGCCGTGTACCAGCCAGCCACTCCCGCCCTCCCTCCAGTCATCTGACTCGCCCACATTCTCCTCCCACAATACTGTTTTTGCTATAATTCACTATATACAGACGGTATATATAAGTATCTACATGTTTTGTTCACCATAACTGTACATCTAAGCTTGTATGGTGAGTAAAGTCACAAAGACATAGGACCTAACACAGTCAGCTGATGGCTGCCTCCCTCAAGGCCAGATACACTAATATTTCTCCTCCAACAAAACTGTGTGGTGTTATTACACTATATACACACATTATAAATAAATATCTACCTGTTTTATTCACCATACTTGTACAAATAAACTGGTATGGTGCCCAAAGACTATCGTGGTAACCAGTAAACAACACCGTCGTCTGCACGGTGGCGTCGTGCAGACGACGCCACCGCCCTCACCAAAATGGCGGCTCCAAACCTTCTCTTGCTGTTTATACCCTCTATACACACGTTATATATAAGTATCTACATTTGTGTTCACTATAGCGAACCACTAAGCTGGTATGCTGAGTGCAGTCAATAAAAGGTGGCCACACACAGTCAGAAAACATCGCCACCACCCTCCCTCCCACAGCATTACTCCTCCCTCCATGGCGCACAGCGCTAAATATCATCGCAATCCTGCTATTATCAGAACCCTGGTCACTTTTATCACAGTCAGGGGTCTTCTGTAATAATATCATCGCTACATAATAGCATGAACAAGTATATTATGGCATTTTTAGGCGATGCTGTGGTCACAAGCTGAACAGCAGTGCTGTGAGCTCATGCTGCGTGCGTCAGGCTTGGTAGCTTACGCGATACTGAGGCCCCTAACACCCGGGAGTTTGGCCCACGATTTTTTTAAAATGGCGTCTGTTTACAAGAGCCCTGATGAAGGTGTGGTGAACCCCGTGTATCCGCGGGCCGTTTAAATCTTGCGTAGTGCTCCAACACTTCATATGAAGTGAAGAGCAGTCGACTGGTAAAACGCCTAGCACTTCATATGAAGTGATGCGCACTTTAAGGGTTAAAGCCATTTTGACCCTAGCGGTTTGAAGGTTAAAGGTAAAGGTAGAAAATCAAAATGGAAAATCAAATTTGAAAATCTGAGAAAATAGTATAATGTGTGTGTTTCTATACAATATGTATTAAAAGGGACAGATAGGGGTGTTGCCACATACAACATTTGAGATGTTATAGAAGGAAAAGGCAATATTTATATAAATACATCCTGGCACCATATTGTTCATTGATATATTTTCTACATAGGTTTGACTGTAATATAATTTGTGTTGTGACCTCATCTGGTAGCAAGGTGAAGATGCTCAACGGATGTCCTGGTGTATTTCCGTAAGAGAATATCAACTCAAGGATTCCATCTCCATTCAAGTCAATAACAGCACAACCTGAAAAAAACACGTTGAATGTAATGAAATGCAAGATTCTGGATGAGCCCTGTCAGCTCCCTAAGGCTATCCTACTGATATAGTGCTACAGAGCACCACTTGGTTTCCGAACCCCTTGGGGACGAGACCCGTCGGTTAACATGTAAGTTCGTATACGAGAAATAGAGGGGAAAAAATAAACTAGAAATTTAAAAAGAAATTTTTCCGAAAAATGAATGAAAAACTCTAGGGGAAAAAATCAACAGGTTCATAGCGTAAATGCGACCGTATTTTGTTTGTACTTGTCATGTTCACAGAAAATGGTACCATCCGTTTTCTATGTGTGGCGGCTGGACGCCAGTAAGAGAGAAGGTAAACAAAGCACAGGACGCCTGCCAAGCTTGGGAGCTCTAGTCATATAATCGTTTATAAGTATTAAAGTCAGTAACCAGGAATGACTTTACATCAACCTTACTACCAAGATTATCTCAGCTATACACAGATACCACATTGGCGACGACGATGAACTGGGAACGCAGGTATTTTGTTCAACAAAACACAAGGGAGAAGCATGCTGCCTCACGCGCCCGGAGGAGGAAAGAGAAGCTGTGAGCACCATACCCCATGCTTATTTGTGCTGACTGTTGCTGTGTGCTGATCGTTGCTGTGTGCTGGCCGTTGCTGTGTGCTGGCCAATGCTGTGTGCTACCCTAAGTTGTGCTGACTCAAGCTGTGTACTGAGTAATCTGCGAGGCGACGCTGTGTACGAAACGACGCTTTGATGCAGTGTACAAAACCCGATGTTTTGGTTACGAAACGACGCTCCGTGCTACAAAATTCTTCACGCTGTGAACCAACTGCTGCCAACTGCTGCCAACTGCTGCCAACTGCTGTACCAACTGCTGCCTACTGCTGTACCAACTGCTGACAACTGCTGTACCAACTGCTAACAACTGCTGTGTTGCTGTGAGTAGGAACAACACATGTACACAAGGGCTAGGTAAGAAGTCAGTTGCTGCTGTGTTGTGCACTGTTGTGAACTTTTGCATTAAAATGCTTGTGTGCTTTGCAAAATTAAAGTAATTACAGTGAATTCTTAAATAACATATACAGTGCAGTAAGTGTTATATATTCTGAGGAACATTTAAGTGATAAGTTTAAATTTATTCAGTAAAAATGGCAAATATACCTCAGTTTCCTGCATTTGATCCTGACTGTGACCAGACAAACCTGTCACAGAGGTGGGTCAAATGGCTTAAAAGGTTTGAAAATTTGTTGATAGTTTCTGACATCAAAAGTGCTGAAAGAAAGCGTGCCTTTCTGCTTCATTATGCAGGTGATAGAGTTTGTGACATCTTTGATACACTGAAAGATACTGGTGGTGCCAAAGATTATGACACTGCCAAGGCCAAATTAACTGAGCATTTCAAACCAAGGCAAAATACTGCTATGGAAATTATGCATTTCAGGAGAGCAAAACAACTCTCTAATGAAACTGTTGATCAATACCATACACGTCTGCAGGGTTTAGCAGCCCATTGTGAGTTTGCTGATGTTGACAAAGAAATCAAACAGCAAATAATTGAAACATGCACATCTACACGTCTTCGTCGAAGAGCTCTAGAACTTGTTGATGATGAAAGTTCTCTTACCAAGATACTGGATATGGCTCGTCGAATGGAAGATGCTGCACGTGATGCTCGTGCCATGGAGTGCAGTGCCAACAACGGTTCTGCCACTGTTACTAACAGTCATGAAGTATGTAAGGTTCAGGGAGTACACCATGATCGTAGAAGATATCATGCCAAACCTAACATTAAATTGAGCCGAGAACCACATCACAACTGGAGTCATGGAACAAGACTCAAGCAGTCACAACGACTCACATCAGAGGTTGTCAATAATAAATGTTACAATTGTGGAGGAGACTACCCACACCAAGATAATGTTTGTCCTGCACAAGGTAAGAAGTGCTATGAGTGTAGAAAACTAGGTCATTTTGGTGCTATGTGTCGTTCCGCACTAAAGAAACCACAATCAATAAATAAAAGCAATGTACGAGGATCAAGTCATAGGAGTCGAGGTGGCAAACACAATATTGCACCTCAAATCAAGAATGTTAATAATATACAAGACAACATTTCATTACAACCAGTCTCAGATGACAGTGAATGTGATTATATTTATGGAGTACAATCAATCACAAAATGGAATGATCTTCCAAACAACCCAGAGACTATAGTATACATTGCTGGCATTTGTCTCAAAATTCTCATTGACACTGGATCAAACATTGACACCATTGCTGAGTGCCACTATGAAAAATTTAAAAAACAGTTCCCAAAGCTTGAAAACTATAATGGCAAAGCCACTGCCTATGCTTCAAAGGTAGCCTTACCAGTGATTGGAACTTTCACTGCAGAGATTAAGTCAAAGAATGCAATGCTCATTACTACATTCCATGTTGTTAGGAATGCAAAGGAGTCTTTACTCAGTTACAAGACTTCAACCAAATTGGGGCTACTTCAGCTTTCTAATGCTGTAGCAGTGGAATCTGCAAACAATGTTGATGCTATTGTTGCTGAATTTTCTGATCGGTTTAAATCCATAGGTTGTTATACTGATAGCAAGGTACATCTGCATATCAACCCAGATGTAATTCCAGTTGCCCAACCACATCGCCGACAACCATTCCATACTCGCAAGAAAGTCGATGCCGAACTGGATAGGCTGATAGAACTAGATATCATTGAACCGGTAACAGGCCCAACACCATGGGTAAGCCCAATTGTCACTCCAACGACCATGATGGTAAGCCCAATTGATCACTCCACCAAAGCCGAAGAATCCAGATGAGATACGCATTTGTGTAGACATGCGTGTTCCCAACAAGGCATAATGCGTGAACGCCATCCTACACCCACTGTAGATGATATGATCTACCGCTTGAATGGTGCAACTGTATTCAGCAAGTTAGATTTAAACAAGGGCTATCATCAGCTTGAACTTGATGATGAGAGTCGATTCATCACAACGTTTACGACACATCGAGGTCTGTATAGGTACAAGCGCCTGAGTTTTGGTATTAACAGTGCTGCTGAAGTATTCCAGCACATCATCAGCCAGGTATTGCAAGATATACCTAATGCTGACAACATGTCTGATGACATCATTGTTTATGGCCGTACCCAAGCTGAACACGACAAAGCTCTTCGTGCAACATTGCAACGCTTACGAGAAAAGAATTTGACGCTAAGCCGAGCAAAGTGTGAGTTCAATCAACATAAAATTGAATTCTTTGGACATGTACTTAGTGACAAAGGTCTGTCTCCAGATCCTAAGAAAGTTGCAGATATCAAGAATGCTGCACCTCCTTCAACATCCACTGAAGTACATAGTTTTCTGGGAATGGCAAACTACTGTTCTCGCTTCATTCCAGATTTTGCTACCATTACGAAGCCTCTACGTGAGCTCCTGAAGAAAAATGCATCATGGTACTGGAGCGATGTCGAGCAAAATGCATTTGATGCTGTGAAAGATGCACTAGTAGAAAATGCGACTGCTGCATACTTTGATCCATCAATGGACACTGAGTTAACGGTGGATGCTAGTCCTGTTGGTTTAGGTGCTGTGTTAGCCCAACACAAACCTGGTCAACCAGATTCAAGAGTAGTAATTGCCTATGCCAGCCGTTCTCTCACAGATGTTGAGCAACGATACAGTCAGACAGAGAAGGAAGCTCTTGCTCTTGTATGGGGCTGTGAACACTTCAATGTGTATCTGCTTGGTGCACCCTTTACCACGATAGTCACTGACCACAAACCGTTGGAGACCATCTTCAATAATCCAAAGTCCAAACCACCAGCTCGCATTGAGAGATGGGCTCTTCGTCTGCAACCATACAACTTTACGGTGAAATACAAGCCAGGTGCAGGCAATCCCGCTGATTACATCAGTCGACATCCTGCCAACAGTTTCACCATCACCAAGCATCAGCAAGTTGCCGAGGAATATGTACACTCTGTAACCTGTGATGCAGTCCCTAAGGCTCTCACTCTTGATGAAATCCGTACTGCAACCCTAGAGGACCCAACTCTGCAAGCAACAGTGGATGCATTGACTAAGAAAAAGTTTCCACGCATCCCACCCTCAGGAGTTGACCAAGATGCATTCAAAGCACTTGAACGCATCCAGACAGAATTAAGTGTTACGCAACAACGCGACACCGTGCTGCGAGGTACTCGTATCGTTATTCCAGCTGTTCTCCAGCAACGTGCTCTGAAGCTTGCACATCAAGGACACCAAGGTCTTGTAAGGACCAAACAGCTGCTATGAGAAAAGGTATGGTTTCCTGGCATTGATCGTCAAGCTAAGGACATGCATGATGCCTGTGTCCCTTGCCAAGCTGCAGTGGATACTTCAAGACCAACACCTCTACAACCTTCACCACTACCTGCTGCACCATGGATGGAAGTATCGATGGATTTCTGTGGACCGCTACCAACTGGAGAGTACTTGATGGTAGTCATTGATGATCACTCACGTTATCCAGAAGTAGAAATCATCACTTCCACATCTGCAAAGGCTGTCATCCCGAAACTCGACAAGATCTTTTCAAACTTTGGCATTCCTGAAGTTGTCAAGACGGACAATGGACCACCATTTAATGGACAAGACTTTGTCAACTTTGCTGAGCATATTGGATTCAAACACCGCCGTGTGATGCCACTACATCCACAAGCAAATGGAGAAGTCGAGAGATTCATGCAACCTCTCATGAAAGCGGTACGCTGTGCTCATGCCGAAGGACGATCCTGGAAACAAGCTATGTATGCTTTTCTCAGGAACTACCGTGCAACACCGCATGGAACACTGGGCAAGTCGCCTGGCGAACTTTTATTTGGACGTCCTATGAGAATTGCACTACCTGTCATGCCAGCCAAAGTAACGGATAAACGTCTCGCTCAGAAGGATACACTAGCCAAGGGCAAAATGAAAATTGCTCATGATCAACGTGCAAAGGAACAATTCATAAAGGTTGGAGATACTGTTCTCGTTAAAAAGAAAAAAGAGGGAAAGTTAGATATGCCGTATGATACAAAACCATATAAAGTGATTAGTGTAAAAGGAACTATGGTAACAGCGAGTAATAGAGATCATAGTATAACACGTAATATGGCTTATTTCAAAGTGATTCCAAATAGTGTAGAAAATGATGAAGTGCAAAGTCGTGCAAAAGAAAAAGAAAAAATGAGTTATAACTCGATAAACAATTCATCGAGGGATATTCTTGTACTTAAGGACTCTCGTCCAAAACGTCATGTTAAACGCCCTACACGATATGATGATTAATTGTGTTCCTATGTAATGCAAAGTATTTACTTGTTATGCTAGACTAAATTTAATATTGTTTGAATAATGCAGATCTCTCATTCAATATTTTGTAACTTTGTATTACAGTTTCTTTCATGTTTGTTTAACATTGCATATGTATTTTTAACATTGAAATCCTTTGTGGTAAAGTTGTTTAAATTCTTTGTTTAATTAATGTTAAATATATGCAATATCTCTTGACATGTTAATAACTTACTTTGTGTCAATAACTTTGCTTTGTGCTACAAGCATGGTAGACATCCTGTATTCATTCTTTTTAAAGAAAAGGAGGGATGTCATGTTCATAGAAAATGGTACCATCCGTTTTCTATGTGCGGCGGCTGGACGCCACAGGAGAGAAGGTAAACAAAGCACAGGACGCCTGCCAAGCTTGGGAGCTCTAGTCATGTAATCGTTTATAAGTATTAAAGTCAGTAACCAGGAATGACTTTACATCAACCTTACTACCAAGACTATCTCAGCTATATACAGATACCACAGCAGGAACGATTATTTTGGAGGAAGACCAATCAATGGGATGATTAGAATCCCTCACATGGCAGAAGAGAGCATTGTTAGTGTCTGCAGACTTAACACTTCTCTTGTGTTCTTTAAGTCTGTCATTCAGTGTACGGCCAGTTTCGCCAAAGTATTGGAGAGGACAAGATGAACAGGAAATAGAGTAGACACCAGCAGCATTTGAAGTAGGAGGAGCAGTGTGAACTAGATTGCTACGAAGTGTGTTAGTTTGTCGAAAGGCGAGTTTAATGTCAAGAGGACGAAAGGTATTGGTAAAAGTTTTGAGTTCAGATATGAAGGGAAGGCATAGTACAGTGCTACTACTGTTGGAAGCAAGTTTAGGATGAAAGAAATTTCGTTTAGCTTGAGAGTAGGCAGAGTTGATGAAATGCAAAGGATAACCAAGGCGAGAGAATGATTTGTAGATAAAGGAAATTTCAGAATCAAGAAACTGAGGGTCGCTGATGCGTAGAGCGCGGAGGAAGAGAGAGACGAGGACATTTTTCTTAACAGAAGGAGGATGGTAGGAAAAGAAGTGAATGTACATGCCACTATGCATGGGTTTACGGTAGACAGAGAAAGAGAACCCAGACACAGAGCTGTGAACATGAACATCAAGAAAAGGAAGGAGGGAATTAGATTCCCACTCAACTTTGAAATGGATAGAAGGAGCCAGATTGTTAAGAGAGGCGAGGAAAGGCTGGAAAAGATTAAGGTCATGAGGCCATAAAGCAAAAATGTCATCAACATAGCGAAGCCAGAGAGAGGGACGAGTATCAATAGAAGGAAGAAGAACAGTTTCGAAGTATTCCATGTAGAAATTAGCAAGAACAGGGGAGAGAGGGGAACCCATACCCATTTCGGTGTCGCTATGGGTTCCCCTCTCTCCTCTGTTCTTGCTAATTTCTACATGGAATACTTCGAAACTGTTCTTCTTCCTTCTATTGATACTCGTCCCTCTCTCTGGCTTCGCTATGTTGATGACATTTTTGCTTTATGGCCTCATGACCTTAATCTTTTCCAGCCTTTCCTCGCCTCTCTTAACAATCTGGCTCCTTCTATCCATTTCAAAGTTGAGTGGGAATCTAATTCCCTCCTTCCTTTTCTTGATGTTCATGTTCACAGCTCTGTGTCTGGGTTCTCTTTCTCTGTCTACCGTAAACCCATGCATAGTGGCATGTACATTCACTTCTTTTCCTACCATCCTCCTTCTGTTAAGAAAAATGTCCTCGTCTCTCTCTTCCTCCGCGCTCTACGCATCAGCGACCCTCAGTTTCTTGATTCTGAAATTTCCTTTATCTACAAATCATTCTCTCGCCTTGGTTATCCTTTGCATTTCATCAACTCTGCCTACTCTCAAGCTAAACGAAATTTCTTTCATCCTAAACCTGCTTCCAACAGTAGTAGCACTGTACTATGCCTTCCCTTCATATCTGAACTCAAAACTTTTACCAATACCTTTCGTCCTCTTGACATTAAACTCGCCTTTCGACAAACTAACACACTTCGTAGCAATCTAGTTCACACTGCTCCTCCTGCTTCAAATGCTGCTGGTGTCTACTCTATTTCCTGTTCATCTTGTCCTCTCCAATACTTTGGCGAAACTGGCCGTACACTGAATGACAGACTTAAAGAACACAAGAGAAGTGTTAAGTCTGCAGACACTAACAATGCTCTCTTCTGCCATGTGAGGGATTCTAATCATCTCATTGATTGGTCTTCCTCCAAAATAATCTTTCCTGCCTCTACTCTTCACAGACGCCGTCTTGTAGAATCGGCTCTTATACACAAAGTACCCAACATGAACATGAGTCCTGGCTTTGTTGCTGTGGACTCTTCCCTTTCACAGTACATACTCAAATGCTCTAATCTTTCTAACAAACGTGACTTAACATAAGCTTACCCCTTCCATTTATCTTTCTTTCTCTTTCCTTTTCTTTCTCTCTTCTCCTACGCTCCCTTGCTATCCTCTTCTTATTCCTATTACTTTTCCTTCGGTGGTTATAATGGGAGCTGCCTCGTATGGGCCAATAGGCCTTCTGCAGTTCTCATTATTACTACTATTCTCTACACCTTACTTTCCTCCTCACCTCTCTCTTGCCTATTTATTACCCGTTCTCTACCTCCTCATCACAAGCGACTTGAGAATGGTCCAGGACGGACCGAAACGTCGTCGTCCCTTCAACTTCTAGTGTGTGGTCTGGTCAAAATAATATTATACCAGGAAATTTATCGGGACCTAACCAACCACAGATTAGAGAACTACTTAGATTCTGTGACAAATTTTCACTCAGTCAGCAGATATCGGAGCCAACGAGAAATGAAAATATTTTAGATTTGGTCTTTACGAACAATGAAGACATTATCAGAGACATTACGATATCAGATACCACATATTCAGATCACAAGCTCATTGAAGTGCAAACGACCATCAATACTCAGAATAGACCTAAAACGTTGATAAAGCGAGAGGGGCTATTCAGTAAATTCAATTTTAATAATAAAAGGATAGACTGGGAGATAATAAACAGGGAACTTACAAACATTCCATGGGAAACTGTTTTAAGTAATACATGTCCTACAGAAGGAATAGAAAAACTGACTTTGGAAGCGTATCAAGTCTGTCTGAAACATGTTCCTTTGAGGAAAGCCAGAAAGAGATCTAACGTAGAAAGAGAACGCAGACGACAGTATAAAAGCAGGAAAAAAATAACAGAACTGCTTATGCAGACACGAATTTCCCGTCAAAGAAGGAATAATTTAAATAGGGAGATTGAAGAAATCGAGCGGAAATTGAAACACTCATATCAGACTGAAGAAAGGCAGTTAGAACAGAAAGCAATTCAGGAAATAAAGAAAAATCCAAAATATTTCTTCTCATATGCGAAATCAAAAGCAAAAACCACTGCCAGTATTGGACCTATTCGTACAAGTGAAGGTTCATACACGGAGGATGACAAAGAAATTAGTGAAATCCTAAAAAAGCAGTATGAGGACATGTTTAGCACTCCAATAAACAACATGAAAGTGGAAGATCCAGATAATTTCTTTATGCGGGATATTCAAACCCCTGTAAATATAACTGATATCAACACGAGCGCACTAAACTTTGAAAGAGAAATTGAAAGCATGCCCATGCACTCGGCCCCAGGTCCAGACTCATGGAATTCATTTATAAAGAAATGCAAAGTGCCAGTAGCACAGGCACTCAGTATAGTGTGGAGGAAGAGCTTGGACACGGGGGAGATACCAGATGCACTTAAAGTAGCAGACATAGCCCCTCTACACAAGGGAGGGAGCAAAGCATTGGCAAAGAATTATAGACCAGTTGCACTAACATCGCACATCATAAAAGTATTTGAGAGAGTGATTAGGAGTCAGGTCACCAATTTCATGGAGACCAATGACCTTCACAACCCAGGCCAACATGGATTTCGAGCGGGAAGATCGTGCCTCTCACAGCTACTTGAGCACTACGACAAAGTCACTGAGGCATTAGAAGAAAAACAGAATGCTGATGTGATATACACGGACTTCGCAAAGGCTTTCGATAAATGTGACCATGGCGTGATAGCACACAAAATGAAGTCAATGGGAATAACCGGTAAAGTAGGACGCTGGATACTCAGTTTTCTGTCAAACAGGACTCAGCGAGTAACGGTCAACCATATAAAATCTAGTCCAAGTGCAGTTAAAAGCTCTGTACCTCAGGGTACAGTCCTTGCACCGCTGCTTTTCCTTATTCTCATATCAGATATAGACAAAAATACAAGTCACAGCTTCGTATCATCCTTTGCAGACGACACAAAAATCAGTATGAAAATTACCTCGGCTGAAGACATTGAAAAACTTCAAGCTGATATTAATAAAGTTTTCGACTGGGCATCAGAAAATAACATGATGTTTAACAGTGATAAATTCCAGGTACTCAGGTACGGTAAAAATGAGGACCTTAAACATAATACAGAGTACAAAACACAATCAAATGTACCCATAGTAGGAAAACAGCATGTAAAGGATTTGGGAATAATAATGTCTGACGACCTAACGTTTAAGGAGCATAACCAAGCAAATATTGCGACAGCCAGAAAAATGATAGGATGGATTACGAGAACTTTCAAATCCAGGGATCCCATCACAATGGTTGTACTCTTCAAGTCACTTGTGTTGTCCCGTCTTGAGTACTGCTCAGTACTCACTTCCCCCTTCAGAGCAGGAGAGATTGCTGAAATAGAGGGAATACAGAGAACATATACGGCACGCATAGACGAGGTAAAGCACCTAAATTATTGGGATCGTCTCAAAGCTCTCCAAATGTACTCACTAGAAAGAAGACGAGAGAGATATCAAATAATATACACCTGGAAGATACTGGAGGGCCAAGTACCAAATCTGCACAGTAAAATAACAACGTACTGGAGTGAACGATATGGAAGAAAATGCAGAATAGAACCAGTGAAGAGCAGAGGTGCCATAGGCACAATCAGAGAACACTGTATAAACATCAGAGGTCCGCGGTTGTTCAACGTCCTCCCAGCAAGCATAAGAAATATTGCCGGAACAACCGTGGACATCTTCAAGAGGAAACTAGATTTATTCCTCCAAGGAGTGCCGGACCAACCGGGCTGTGGTGGGTATGTGGGCCTGCGGGCCGCTCCAAGCAACAGCCTAGTGGACCAAACTCTCACAAGTCAAGCCTGGCCTCGGGCCGGGCTTGGGGAGTAGAAGAACTTCCAGAACCCCATCAACCAGGTATCAACCCCCAATGTACCTTCTTGTATATAAATAAATAAATAAATAAATAATAAATAAATAAAGTAAATAAATAAAATAAATAAATAATAACTAATATGATAGATGATTATTTCATCAATGTTCCCAGCTTTGGTTTTTTAAGTGATTGAATTCTGGCATAAAGTGTGTCGAGTGACAGGTACAAGGAGTAGAGAGTTAAGACAGCTG
>WNGS01063839.1:2471314-2500072 GCA_020271785.1 Procambarus virginalis | reverse complement strand
GCAGGGGGAACCATCAGAAGAAGGAAGAGAACTCAGTACAAAGGGGGGAAAGAACCAAAGGCAGACCCCCCACCAGGTAGACAAACAAAAAGTGAAAGAAAACCCCGCAAGAGGACAGCGTACCCAGGCGGAACAGAGCTGGCCACTATGATTGGTGAAAACAAGCTGCGCAGTACCCTGCGCCCCTACCAGTGCAAACTGCCCCTTACCCTAAGGCAAACAAGGGAGATAGAACCCCCATCACACAAAAGGCGGCCAAAAACCAAGCAGTAAACGGCCTAGCAGAAGCAGGGCCCAAGGAACTTGTGGAAGGTGGCCCAAAGCCCCAAGGGCAGTACTTACAGGGCACCTAGGGAAGGGAACCCTAGGCACATGCAACCTGAGTACTGGAGACTCACTCCCGGCTCATGCACCACCTAGAAGACAGACACCACACTCTAGGTACAGTGCTGAAACAACCACTGGAGCCGGAGCACACAACCGGTGCCTTTAGCATCAGTCGAAGAACTGATGGGTGGATAGCCGGCGTGAGAGGTCTGGGGCTCCCCCTTCCCCCTCCCGGGGAGGGGGGAGCTGCGTGGTGACATGTCACGTCATGCTAGTTTGCTCGTATCTTTTTTGGGAGTTCTATCCACTAGTTCGGCGTTAGGAAGCAATTTTAACCAGAATAGGGGTTCGTTTTGGGACGTTTACCTTTCTGGGTACCCGATCCGGTTGATGGCAGACATAGAATGCTTCCAACCACACGGGAGTTTCTATAGGCCATTGCTCCCCTTCCCTCTCTGAGGGGGATCAGGTTCTGGCTGTGGTCCCCAGTAGGCGCACAGAACTCCATACACTTAGGTAATTACATGACTGACGCCAAAGACTGACATTAGCATATCGGCCTGTATAGCTTCGGGGAGCCGACGGGGCTCTGCCCAGAAAACCTGATCAGAAATCAAAGACAACCTACGAAGAGACAAAAAATGCAGAAAGGACCACCAGGAAATTTCATACTGTCGTCTAGACGAAACTCGCAAGTGGGACACCATCAACGAAGCCACCTGATCACCATACAAGTGGTGATAAACCCACGTCAAAAAGACCAGAAGTGAAGAGTGGAGAAGATCGAACCAGCCATTTACCGAACTGAGCCAATCTGCTGAAAGAGGCAGAGCCGCGGGAAGACCTTCGGGTTCAGACATTGAGCAAAAAGCGCCTGAAACCAGGGCTGGGCCTGCTACAGGACTACTCTCCCCTGGTAAGTCTCCAACCGAGCCAGGTACAGGTAACTTTCACCTCGACCAGTCCAGCTGAAAGGCTTCGACCCTGACGGCCTTGCAGTCTGGGAAGGGCATCACATACACTGGAAGACGCCTCGACCACGCAGATGCAAAGAACTCCACCTCGGGGGGCGCCCGTACGTCCGGCAGAGCCAGCTGAACGAGTCGGCGTCGAACGTCCATTCCATGGATAGGGGAATGAACCGAGACAGGCTGTCCGCCTGAAGCCTTTGACACCCCCTGAACATGAACCGCCAGGAGAGCCAAATCCCGAGAAATCGGCAGACGAGTCACCCAAAGCGACCAGCCCTAAAGAACAAAGGACTGCATCGAACACCCAGCAATTCAGGCAATGAACCACCGGGGAGCAGTCTGAATGGAGCCAAATCATTGCTCCTCGAACGACACGAATCCTCTGAAGCGAATGCCACATCGCAGCAAACTTTCACGCCATGCTGTGAGCTCGACAGAAGGACGGACCCCACCGACCCTGGCTGGCCTGGTGAACACTTGTCACAAAACCCCAGCCGAGAGACGAGGCATCCGTGAACACATCAAGCGAGGGCTCGGGGAGGCGCCACAGCACAGAACCCCGAAAATCCCGCAGAGGAAGCCGGCGTCGCAGCAGCTGATGCAAGGCTCCCGGGATCTGACTCTAGCGATCGTGAGAGTGACAGAAGTGACGACCCCGAAGAAACCAGAACATCCACCGAAGGCAGGTCCGAGCAGACAGGTAGAATAGCACGGCGAAGTTCAGGCTCCCCCACAGCTGCTCGAACAACCGACGTGTGTCCCGGGTGTCCTCCAAAAACAGCCGCAACAGCGTCGAAGGAAGGAGAGACAAGGAAGGGGTCCGAGAGTACCACACAAGACCCAGCCAAGTCCGAACCTCCAAATGGAACCTCCTCCAGTTTACTAAGAACCCAAACCCGGCGAGCTGAGAAAAAACAAATCTCTGGCGAGCAGATACGTGGACTGGCTGGGAGCTCACACCAGCTAGTCGTCGAGGTAAGCCAGAACCCGAACTGCTAACAAACGCAAACGGATCACCACGACCCAGGTAAAGTGTGTAAACACTCGAGGTGCCAGATTCAAGCTGAATGGAAGGCAACGAAAGCAGTAAGCTTGTTGCCCTATGACAAAACCGAGCCAAACCCTGAACCCCGGATGAATCGGGACGTGCCAATACACGTTCCAGAGGTCCAGAGACACCATCCAGGCACCCGCCACCAAAAGCAGCCGGACCTGAGACAGAGTGGTCATCTGAAAGGAGGGGCAAAAGACCCCAGGGATTCAAATGAGACAAGTCCAGTATGAATCGCAGATCCACACAGTCCTATTACGGAATTGAAAACAGGTGGGTAACCAACATGAGAGACGTTGTCATTTCGACCACACCCAAGCGAACCTACTCCCGGATGACCTGACAGAGCACAGAAGAAGAGGCCTGCCCTGCCAACCCTGATCCCCTCGAAGGAGGAGTGACCAAACGCTACCGCAGGCTGGAGAAAATGACCCGAAATGCCCACGCATCATGGAACTAGGCAAGAGCAAACAGCGCGAGCCTTCCCCCTATTGCCCCGTCAATGGGGCAACCCGCGAAAGGGCCAACGATCCCAACGAGAGCCCGACTGATGCTCACTGTGATCACTGTGCCGACCAAATGCCGACAGCTCCAGAGGAGGTGCCAGCCCTGAATCTGGCACTATTGGCTTATGACAACCGAAGGAATCCCAAGACCTGCCTCGACCCTTCTGGGCAGGACCACCACGGCTTCCCCCCCTGGAGAACCAACAAGTCCGACATAGGCTGGCAACCAGATGAAGCCGCTTGCAGAAAATGCCCCACCGCAGATTCTGCAAACAGCAATGGACAAAAAGGAAACAAAAATCTAAGAGCCAGGGCTATAGCCGATTTCAAAGAGTGGACGAGCACTGCCTCTTGGCACGCGAGGCGAGAAGCAAAGAAGAGGGACACCGCCTCCCTGAGAATAGGCGCAAACAACTTCAACAAGGCAGCCTACGCCCGAGCCGATGAAGTAAACACACCGACATCGGCCCAAGTCATAGTTCTTGTACATCCTCGCTGAGTCAGTCCGAAGACAGCTCCAGCAGAGAAAAGAAAAGCAAGACCGAAGCCAAATGCCCACAGGCGCGCAAATCCTCGGCCACCAGGGACACCAAAAGGGAAGGAACCTGCGCATAAAGCTGCATCTGACCGACATCACGAGGTACGGGGGCGAACAAACACACATTAAGGTGCTCAAATTAACCCTTAGGTAAACCTGAACAACTGTAGTCACCTCCTGCCATTCAAGCGAACGTGTCCAACATAACGACTGCCATGCCCCAACGAAAAAAACCAGGGTTGAATGTAATGAAACGCCATTTTCAGGGTGAGCCCCGGAGGTTCCCTGGAGCTTATCGGGCTAATGTATGTCATATTAGACCAGGACATTAGCTAAGGAGTTCAGACCTACCAGGGACCAGTGCCAGAACCAGGCCCCTTCAGAGAGGTTTCAGGGACCAATGGCCCTGGAAAACCCCTTTCTGGTTGGGGTTTTCCTTATCTGCCATCAACCGGGGTTAGGCACCCAGAAAGGTAGGCATAACAAAACAAACCCCACATCGTAAAAAACTAAAACAAAAAACTGAGCAGAGAGGTAGAAACTCCCTACAATCATAAGGAAACAAGCAAACAAGCAAACATCACACTTTACTGCCGCGCCGATCGTCCGCCCAGCCCTCCCTGCCCCAAGAGGGGGAGGGGGGAGCCCCAGACCTACTGCGCCGGCTGCCAAGCTTCAGTTCGGAAGCTAAGCTTCAACCAATGCGAAAAAACCGCTGACTGGTGGGAGGGAGGGTTGCCAGGGAGCCTCCGGGGCTCACCCAGAAAATGGCGTTTCATTACATTCAACGCTGGTTTTCTGTGGGGAGCCCCTACGGCTCCCTGGAGCTTCATACCCAAAGAGAAGGAAAAGAAAGGGCTAACCCGGGAGGCGGCCGCCACAAACTCTGCAACGCAAAGCTGAGACAACAGGTTGCAACCTGTAACCCAAGGCAACAAGAACGCACAGGAGCAGACGCGCAGAAAGAAAGGGCGGCCAAGAACCTGTGCGACCCTCAAATCCCTGCGCCCGAAATGAGCCCTAGACGTCACCAATACAGCAGCAAAAGCTGCAAACGTCCGAACAGAACGGGCGCAGAGAGAGACCGCAGGCTGGAAGTCTGAAAAACGCTGCAGACGACCTGGGAGACCCGAGCCTTGAAAACAGGGAACAAGGGGAACCAGATCAACCACAGCGCATCCCCAGACATGGTATGCAGGTAACGGCAAAAAGTACAACCGGACAACACAAGACGCACCCCCAGCCAAACCAATCAAGATCAATAACCCAAGAACCCCTCCGGAAAGCAGCCATCTCGACCGTCACCAGGACGGAGAAAGGCTGCACACGTACAAATCTACCACCAGTACCAAAGAGCAGAAACCTGAACCGAAGGGGCTACCACAAACTGAGGAGAAGATAAGAAGGCACCCTGACCAAGGACCAGGACGGCTCAGGCGACGTATGAGCAGGCCGGAGGTGAAACAAAACACGAGAAAGTGTATTAAACGTCATATTGTCGCCAAGACGAAGCTCGCAGGTGGGACACCGTCAACAAAGCCACCTGAACACCACAGAGATGGTGATACCCGCGCCAAAATACCAGACGCGAAGAGCCGAGGAGAAGGCCGAACCAGTCATTTACAGGACCGATTCGACCTGCTGAAAGAGGTGGAGCCGCGGGAAAACACCCCGGGTTCAGACACCTATCAAGCAGCGTCTGAAAATAAAGCTGGGCTGGCCACCAAGGAACCATAAGGACTGCTCTCGTGGGAATGGGCTGCAACCGAGCCAGAACCCGAAGCAACAGCTGGACCGGGAGAAGAGAAACAGGTACCCCCACCTCGACCAGTCCTGCCGAAAAGCATCCTCAGTGAACTCCTCGCAGGTGGGTAAGGGTGCCACATAAAATGGGTGACGCCTAGACCACGCCGACTCGAAGACGTCCATGGCCAGGAGTCCATACATCCAACAGAACCAACAAAACGAGTCGGCGACGACTGGCCAATCCGCGAACAGAGGAATGAACCGAGACAGCAGTCCGCCAGGACGCAGGACACACCCCGGACATGAACCTCACGGTTACCCAAACACCCGAGAATCCAGCAAACGGCCATTACAGAACCAACCCCAAAGGTCCAACCAAATAGAAACCCTGTGGTTCCGGCAAGATC
This sequence comes from Procambarus virginalis, assembly GCA_020271785.1. NCBI lineage: Eukaryota > Metazoa > Arthropoda > Malacostraca > Decapoda > Cambaridae > Procambarus > Procambarus virginalis. The sequence continues at coordinate 2,494,526 of WNGS01063839.1, read as the reverse complement.
CACCAGAGAACAGTCCGAACGGAGCTGAATGGTAGAGCACTGAGTGACCCAAACCCTCCGAAGCACAAACCAGACAGCCACGAACTCCCGTACCGTGCTGAGAGCCCGACGGATGGACAGACTCCACCATCCCCGGCCGACCTGGTGAGCACTGGTCACAAAGCCCCAGCCGAGAGATGACCCGTCCGTGAACACATCAAGCGAAAGCTCGGGGAGGTGCCAAGGCATGGAACCCCGAAAACCCCAAAGAGGAAGCTGGTGACGCAGCACCAACACAAGATCCCCGGAGGAACGAACCCAATGAATACAAGAGGCAGAAGGGGAGTCTCCAAAGGAACCAAACAGACGCCGAAGCCAAACCCGACCTCGCGGGCAGACCAGCACGTCGAAGTTCAGATTCCCGCACAACTGCTCAAGCAACCGCTGAGCAACCTGGGACCCCCTCATGTACAGCCGAAGGCGGGACCACAGCCGCGTTAGCACTTCTGGAGGGAAAGACAAGGAGTGGCCCAATAGCCCTAAACAAGACCCAGGTCCGAACCCGGGACGGAAACAGATGGAATGGCCTCCAGATCACCAGGAAACCAAACCCGGCGATCTGGAAAGAACCACACCCCTGGCAAGCAGACAAGCGGATGGACTGGGAGCCCACACCAGCCAGTCGTCGAGGTAGGCCAGACACCAAATCTCAAGCAGACTCAGACAGGGCACTAAGATCCGGTAAAGATGCAAAAAAAACACCAAGTGCCAATTACAAAATAGGGAAGGCAACAAAAGCAGCAAGCCTGAAGCCCCACCACCAACTGTGCCAGTCCCAGAAAACTGGAGAGGAACGTGCCAAGAAGTGACCTGCAGGTTCAGGGCCACCATCCAGGCACCCGGCCCCAACAGAAGCTGGACAGGAGACAACAGTCCTCCGAGGAGTGCATAGAATCCAGGGCGCAGACTGAAGAAGTCCAGAAGAACCGCAGATGCGAAAGGCCCATGACTGCAAAGAGCAGACGGGAACCCCAGAAAGATGGGGCGGATCGACCACGTCCAACGCACCCACTAAGATGACATGACGAAGCGCAGGGGAAGAAGCCCACCCCACCAGCTCTGAACCCCCCCAAAGGGGGAGAAGCCGTCCACCAACGCCAACAGAGGCTGGAAGACATCCAAAAGCGCCCACCAACAGCGGGACCATGCGAGAGTCAACAGAGCCAGCTGCTCCCCCAGCGCCCCGTCAACAGAGAAGGGAACAGAGCCCCTTTTGAAAGAAAAAGTACACACACACATATACACATTATATATATACCCATACATATACATATACACACAAGGTATGTTACACACACGTGTGTATACACGTGTGTGCACACACACAGCGTACACATACACTTTAAAAGAAAAGTACAAGTCACCGACCAGTTGGCAGAGAGCACCACGCCAGGCAAGGCAAAGAAGGCACAAAACTGCATCAAAAGGCCCACTTCGACAACAAAACCTCAAAGTCCCAGCACAACCACAATATGTGCCAAGACCCAAAAAGATCAGTCTGCAAGCCAGGAAGACCCCGGAACTCCAGAAGGCAGAACCGGGTCACACGAGGAAACAAAGCCCCCTGACCTTCAAAGGGGGCCCAAATGGAAGAAACCTCCGGAACAAAACCAAAGAACCCAAAGGAACCAGAATCGAACCAGGGGGTAGCCCAAACCACCACATTTGCCAGCGGAGAACACCACAGAAAGGCAAAGCACAGCCCCCAGACAGAACCCCCAGGGAAAATAGTCATAACAGACCGAAAACCGAGGGACAAGGTGTGGGAGCAAGCATAACAGCCAAGGACACTGAGCCCAAACCCAAGGGCCCAGACCCAAAACAGACAAAAGGGAAACCCGGTGTAAAATCAACACCCAAACGTTCCCAGAGGAACAGGAAACGGGCAGAAAACACCAGAAAAGCAAAGAAACGACAACAGGAGAATAACACCCCTGAAAAAAGGTGAAGACTTACCCAAGAAGCTCGCTCGCACACCCAGACGCATGTAAACAAACCGCAACGCCACTCTGGTGGCCACGCCAGAAAACCGGCAGACGAAAATGGCCGCCAGACAGAGGGCTGTGACCGATGCTAAAGATACGAAAACACGCCAGCAAAAGTGGGAAGCAAGCAAGCAGACTGGATGGGCGAAAAACTCTGCCCAAAAGCAGAAAACCCAGGCAGAGGCAAACTGCCCCAGAACTGCTAGCAGGCATCCCCACAGCCCCGGGAACCAGCAACAGAGGCCCCGGGGCAGAGCCGTCCTCCAAGCCCTCCACCCTTAAAGAAAAGCAAGAGTCCATAGGAAAGGCAGCAAGAAAGGGCTGCTGGCAAGACCCAGAAGCCTTGGCAGGAGGAACAGGCCCGAAAGCCTCCGTACCCCAACCCGAATGGGGCAGCCCCCGAAAACCGCCCAAGTCTCGGCCCCAACTAAACAGCGCCCCGACCCCGAAACCCGCAGACGGTCCGGAGCCGCGAACAGGGAGGGAAAGGGGTGAACAGCACCTAACCAAAACGAGGCGGCCTCGGGGCATCCGAGTAGGAAACCAACCTAGCATGTTGCAGCAACCTAACCTAGCTTGCAACACGGATGCCGCCTGTATTCTGAACAGTAATAACATCAGGAGAGTACTGGAGAACAAGCAGAGAATCTCTCTCGCAAGACCCCGGGTTAAGGTGTCAGTGACCCAACAGGCAGCATGACGGAGGTAAAAGTGGCGACTGTCACCTGGAGACAAGGGCACACACAGCAACCAACCATCCCGTACAAGACAGTTCGAATCCGGAAGACACATTCAATGGTCCCCTGAGCCCAGACAGGGGTTTCCAGGGCCCGTAGGCTGACTGCTATGGGAAGCCCAGGCAAGGTGTTGCTAACCGGTTAAGAAACCCAAACATAACAAGAGGTAGAGGAAAGCACTCAAAACCCCTGCGACATGTACAATCATGGGGGCCTAGCAGAGGGCTGCCAAACACTACCAGTGGAACTATAGTCACACTAGGCAGACCCCCACCAGGCAAATGAAAATAAAAACAAAAGAAAAACCCCGCAAAAGTACACCGTCTCCAGAGGCAACAGGAACCGGCCGCCGCTTAGGTGGCAGGCTGTGCAACACCTTGAGGCCCTAACCAGCACAATACCAATCCCTACTCAGGGCCAAACAAGGGCCCCCCAGCCCCAGCTAGCCCCAAGGGCGAGGCAAATGCCGAGCAGCAAGAACCTCTACGGGAATGGTTCCCGAACGCCCCCGGAAGATAACCCTGTTACACAAGGGCAGTACTCACAGGGCGCTTAGGGAAGTCAGCCACTAAGCACATGCAGCCCTGGCACTGATAAGGTACTCCTGGCCACCGCACAACACAACACACGGCAGTGAATGCCACACAAGGCAAACACCGCGTAGGAAACTGAGGCCAGAGAAGTGTCTATCCCGGTTGACATTAGCTTACGAACTGAAGCTTGGTAGCCGGCGCGGTAGGTCCGGGGCTCCCCCCTCGCTCTCTCGGTGCGGGGAGGGCTGCGTGGACGATCGGCGCGGGAGTAAAGTGTGATGTTTGCTTGTTTCCTTGTGATTGTAGGGAGTTTCTACCTCTCTGTTCAGCTTTTTGTTTTAGTTTTTTACCATGTGGGGTTTGTTTTGTTATGCCTACCTTTCTGAGTGCCTAACCCCGGTCGATGGCAGATAAGGAAACCCCCAACCAGAAAGGGGTTTCCAGGGCCATTGCTCCCTGAAACCTCTCTGAAGGGGCCAGGTTCTGGCGCTGGTCCCTGGTAGGTCTGAACTCCTTAGCTAATGTCCTGGTCTAATATAACATACATTAGCCCGATAAGCTCCAGGGAGCCGTAGGGGCTCCCCACAGAAAAAGGCCAGTCCACTAACCAGGAAGACTCCGGCACCTCGTAACGCATCCAGAAAGAAAACGAGGGGGCCAAACTGGAAAGAAGGATCTATTGCCGAGGCGTAATCAGGGTCTCGCAAGATGTAAGCCACAAGGGCTTTCCGAGCCACCTTTGATGTGATGCGGAAAGTCAAAAATCTCTGGAAGGAAGGAACCGAGGAACCCAAGGGAACCCGGAACCGAACCCGGGAAGGAGTCGCACCCATATCAAACTCGTACAGGGAGGGGGGATAAGAAAACCCCTCCCCCTGTAACAACAAGCCCTGTGCCAAGGGTACGAACACCCAAGCAGGGTCAAACGGGGCCCAAGCACCCCAAGTCAACTCCTCCCCAGCTCCGAAAACCTCCATGTCAGGACCCGGGGCTGAGCCGTCCTCCAAACCCTCTGCCTCTGGAGAAAAAGCAGAGTCCACCGAAAAAATCGGAATAAAGGGGGCCAGCTGGCACGGCCCAAGGACTCCAGCAGGAGGAACAGGCTCGAATGCCTCCGTCGCCGATCCAGAAGGGGCATTCCACGAAGCCGCTCGAGACCCACCACCAGGCAAACCCTGCCCGACTTCGAAACCCTCAGATGTTTGAGAGCTGGGAGCAGGGGGAGGGGGGATACAGGATGAACCACAGCAGGGAAAGGACTATGTGGTGCAGATGATACCAAAATCGAGGCGACTGACACCCCCAAATCCGGGCCCCTATAACCAAAGCTGGGCAGCTGCGGGACAGCCACGGGGCATCCGGAAAGACAACCAACGTTGCGCGTTGCAGCAACCTAAACCTTGCCTTCAACGTCAAAGCTGCTTGCACCTGAATATCAATCTCATTGGACTCAGTGAATTGGAGTACAAGCAAAGAACACCACTCACAGGACTCCGGGTCAAAGGTGTCACTGACCTAACAAGCAGCATGAAGGAGGCTCAAGGGGACAGAGCAACCTTCAAACTCGCACAAGGCGAGGTGGGACTCTGAGGTCTCCTCCATTGGACCACTGAGCCCCCAAGGGAGTTTCCAGAGCCCTTAGGCTGACTGCTAAGGGAAGCCCAGGCGAGGTACTGCTAACCGGTTATCCCAGAGCTACCAAGTAAACAAACTATAAGCGATGAAACTACATCTTACCCAAGGGAAAACAGGAGCAAGAACCGCCCCAGCTGAACCCCAAGAGCGGGCAATCACCATGCAGCAACAGAACCACGCGGAGGTAGTTCCCGAACAACTCAGGGAAGACAACCCAGAAGCCGCAAGGGCAGTTCAGTGGCACCTCGACTTACGATTGCCCCTACTTACGATAATTTTGAGTTACAATGTAAATTTCATCGAAGAATGCGACTCGACATCCGATGGTGTCGTCGACTTACGATATTTGTTGGTACACGTTCGGGTCAACCGAGTGCGTGGTTCCTGGTCATGCGGCCGACCTGCCTCAGTTTACTACAGCTGCCCACTTAGTGACAATTGCGCCTATAAGAAATTTCGCATTTGTGGGAATTTTTTTGCATTTTGAACATTAAAGTTAATATATATCATGCCATGAGTCCTAGGAAAGTCAGTGGTAAGGCTTAACATATGAGATCCCATGTAAGGATGACCATAGAGCAGAAACAAGAGATCATTCGTAAATATGAAGACGGTGTGCGGGTAGGTGAACTGGGTAGGCAGTACAACAAACCTCATTCAACGATATCCACCATACTGGCTAAGAAAAAGGACATTATGGGTGCTAAAGTGATGCATTATTACAGACAAATGTTAAAATGAATGGAAAAACAAATGTCTCTTGACAAATTTGTAGTGAGACAAACAAGCACTGAACCACAACCAGGTCCTAGTGGTATTCAGGCAAAACGTAGGAGAGAGAGAGTACCCCAGAGAAAACATCACTGCCTGATGTGATAATGGAAGGGGACTCCCCTTCCAAACAGTTACAACTCTCCTCCTCCCCCCTCATCACCATCTTCCATATGCCATCAAGAGCCCTCCATAAAGGTAGATAAACTTAGGTACTGTATTGTAGTTAGAAAAAAACATTGTATCAGTATAAAATGTATTTGTATGTTAATATTTTGGGGGTGGGGAACAGATTAATTCAATTCCTTTATTTCTTATGGGAAAAATCGATCGCTTCGACTTACCTATTTCGATTTACGATCCGTCTCTGGGAAGGATTAACATCGTTAGTGGAAGCCCCATTGTACTTACAGGGCACTAGGAAGGGAGGCCCTAGATGCATGCAGCCCAGTACTATTTGTACTCCTGGCTCGCACGATACCAAAACTGAACAACAACACCGCACTGCAGCACTGTCAAAGGATGAGCCAGAGTCGATCAACGGTTCGCCCTCACAACAGTCTGTGAACTGAGGAGAGTTGCCGGCGTGGTGGTCATGGGACTCTCCCCCCTGTCCCCCTGCCAGGGAGGGTGGGGGGGTTGCAGAGACGGATGCGCAGCGTTTGAAGGGACATCATACGTGTTTCCTTGGTTTTCATTGGGGAGTTTTGTTGCTAGTTCGGCTTTCAGTTTGCAAATTCTTCGATCAGCAGTAGTTTGTTTTGGAATTCCTACCTTTCTGGGTGCCTGACCTGGTAGATGGCAGACAAAGACTGCTTCCAATTACACAGGGATGTCTTTAGGCCTTTGCTCCTCGTGCCTCTCTTGAGGGGTCCAGGTTCTGGCTCTGGTCCCGGGTAGGCCTAGAACTCCTTTGATTGACTGTTGCCACAGTCTAATATATACACATCAGCCCAGTATAGCTCTGGGGAGCCGAAGGGGCTCTCCACAGAAAGAAAGCCAAATAGAGTCCCCAGGTGCCTCCGTTAACACTGCTGTTGGTGACATCTAGTGGCAGACAAGCAATTTAGCAGAGCAATACTTGATGGTCTCTTTGAAAAAGGTATTTTGATAGTAAATTAAATTTGTCTTCCGATTTATCCCTTAGTGCATTAAGAATTCTCTGTTGTCCCTCTTCCTCAGTTAATGTGCTTGTGGGAGAGGACTGACAAGATTTACAGCTGCTTTAGGGATGACAAGGTTACACTGGTCAGGCTGAAATTTGGTTAAGTTCTTGGAAGAGAAAAAGTTAGGTTAAAAGTCTTTATGCAAAAGTTTGATTAACTGCTTGCAAATTACATTTATGAAAATTTGATCAAGTTTACAGGTTTTGTGGGGTTAGATGTGAAAGTGATAAGTAGCCATAATAAAAATTAGTTTTACTCATTTACCTCCTCCTTCTCCATCAGGTTCCAGCGCTTCACCTATCCTCATCTCCTTGATGGTAGGATCTTGACCATTGACACCATGCTTTACTTGAAAGAGGCGATTGGGAGCAGGCCCTCGATGAGCAAAATTACTCATAAACACCTGTTAAGATCCACATTTCTATATAATAATTGCATTAGGTATTTTTATACCTAATTTAGGTATTTTTTTTTGGTATGTGCTAAAATAGTGTTGCTTTTAATTACTTATTAAATATATGTACAGTATACACTTACTATATTCATTCAACACGTTTATCAATCTTCATAGTTTTAATCTATACTCAAACCAAACTACAGTACAATGCAACTCATTATTTAGGAATAATACTGTCCTATTTTGAATTTTCTTGGGAAAGCTCCTTGTGGCTCCATGAAGCTACAATCACTGATATTGTACCATCTACTAGGTGGCAGCAGCTATGGAGTTCTATATATCTACCAGGGACCAGCACCAAAGCCTGGCCTCCCTTACAGAAATGCAAGGAGCGTTGATATTTATTTATTTATTTATTTATTTATTTATTTATTTATTTATTTATTTATTTATTTATTCACGTATTTATTTATTTATGCCACTATCAGGAAAGGCACCCAGAAAGTCAGCAAGACAAACCACTGCTGGCTTCAAATGAGACTACATCCTCGAGAACTGCCAAAAGAACTCCCTCAACTATGTAAACAATCGAAATCTCTTCAAACTAGCATAAGCTCATTTGCCCCACCTCCCCAACTTGTTTGGGAGGAAGAGGAGAGGTAGGCGATGGTCAGGCGGCTACACCCCCTTCAGTTTTATTCTGATGCTAGTGTGTGCCAAATTGCCTCTCTGCTACTCAGGCTCCAGTGTCTTGTTGATTCAAGTAAGTAGTGGTTTTTGCCCTTGTTGACATTCCTGTGAAGTGTAGTATGAGCCAGGAATTTAAGAGTGCTTGGAGCTGCATGAGCACTGGGTTGTCTTCCCTGTATCCTCTCTAGTGCTGCCCTTGCACTTCAGGGTTCTCTTCCCTGGGAGTGTTCAGGGGTCGCTCCCTTGGAGGTCCTCCTTGTTTGTGGTGGTCTTCACCTAGGGTGAGACAGGTGTCTTGGGATTTTCCTCTCAGTACTTGGGTCAGGATTGACACTAGGTGGGGTGGAGCACAACCGGTTTTCGCATGCTACACCATAGTACGTCAGGGTCAGCCTTCGTATCATATAGAGAGCTGCTGTCTTGGCTCACTACAGTGTTTCTATATATTAGTCATATAGCTCTATAGATTCGAATGATAGCCTTCTCCTTAGGTTCCGGCATAGCATTCCAGTGTCTGGGGTGTCCTGCTTGGTCAATTCCTTTGGGCCCTGGAAATCCCTGCAGGTTCAGTGGCCCCATGGATATTTCCCCCAAACCTGCTCTCGCTTTGTGCGAGTTTGAGGGTTGTACGTTATTTGGTCCTGTGGAAGGTTTCTCCATATGGCTCTTCCTTGTGGCCTTGAGGTTTGGGCGTATGAGGCAGCGATTGCTTTATATGTTGGTCTTTGGTCAAATGGTCTGGCTTGTGTGCTGAGTTGCATGTCCCAGAACTGCCCTGTTGGTGTATAGGGATGCAGAATTGGGTGTGTTTGGTAAATTCTACCTTCAGTTCATCAGCACCTCTTCCTTTCCCTGCAGGAGGGACTCACCCCACTTCAGAGTCTCCCCCATTTCTGGCCTGGAGGTGTCTGAGGGTTTCTGGGTCAGGGTTTATCTTGGGCATGGACCTCCGAGGGTTGCATCATCCGATATGGGCATGGAGGCAGTTGAGCCTGCTCATCATGCCAGGGCATCAGGGCCCTTCCTTTCAGCTAGCTTTCTCTTTCCTTGAAGCCCTTCCCTTGGATTCCACTTTTCTAGCCTGGGCAGTCAGCATGGATGCCGGCTTTACCACTGGGCCCTTGACTGCCATTAACGGGACTTGGGTGGAGTTGGGTATAGACCCATGGGTCCCATTTGACTATGTGGTTTCTCGCTTCCTCCGTATGAGGGTAATTTTTGCTGGTGAATGGATGTTCATGTTCTCCCCTCCCTGTCTGTATATGAGGTGGGTGCAGCTCATCCCAAAGCTCATTTCTATATGTTTTTAGACCTGTTGGTATTATCCTTCCAGAGGTTTCCTGCCTCTTGGGTCCCTCTTACAGCAGCTTGTGAGGCCCCCTTTTTCCATGCCTCCTGTGTGGATCAGCTTACGCCTTGTTGTTGAACCCTGACTCCTTTACATTTAGGCATTCCTGTCTTTATAGGATGCATTATGGGGTTCTGGAATCTTACAGGCTAGCAGACATCCTGCACGCTTCAGTAGCATAGGATGTTGACTGTCTTCTGGATGTTTCTGGGGACTCTTTAATGTTTTTCTGCGCTCCTGCCTTTTTCGGGCTGTGGGGCTCGTGAGACTCAGTGCCTGTGTTTCCTCCTTCTTGGTGGCCCTTGTAGCAGAGATCCTGCAGATTTATCTGTGTTAGGGTTCCATTGTGTGTTTCTGGGATTTCGTGGGACTTCCTTTGGTCTGGCTCCAGGAGTGTATTGAAATGCTGGGTGGGAAGCTGTAAGCAGTGACCTCCAAGCTGTGTAATCACATGCTCTGGGACAAGGGAGGGCTTGGTCTTCACTGCCCAACTTGTAAGCCATCAGGCTGTATTGGCCCATTCTTGGGGTTTGGTAGGCCATCTGTGGGATCAATTGCTAGGTCACAGGTGCTTCCCTCTACCATTCTGTCTCAGTTGGGTCAGCTTTGGGTTGTGTCAGCCTTTTCGAAGTTCTCCCCATTGTCAGGGCATTGGGAGGGAAGCGGCTCGGCCAGTTTTTTACCCGATCCTGCAGTTCACGGGCTTGTTGGATCATTTTCCAACATCTCATAGTATTCATGGACTCTTAGTGTTTTGGGAGTTCAGGTCCTTTTGGCAAACCACCTCTCCTCACCTATGTCAGGTCCTCTCAGTGTGGGTGGTTTCCATCGTGGTCACTTTGACTGCAGTGCTTTGGTGTTTTCCTGCCTTTTCCTGGTCCTACTTTGGGATTTCCAAGCCTTTGGTTCTTAGTCTTCCTTTCACGTATGCACCAGTTCTTTCCGTGTCCCTCCTTCCAGTTGTTTACTTTGTCCCAGGTCCATCTCAATTTCAAAGTGGCCACTTGGACCTCAAGGGTGTTTCTTTGTACATCCCTATACATCCAGGGGTTCATCTTTGGCTAAGCCTTGTCGTGGGGCACCTTACTTATCACTTTCAGTTCCTCCTATTTGTTCTACATTTGGCTCCATGCATGTTCTCACAGTTGGCTTGAGCTATTATGGCTCATCTTCGTTTGTTGGTGGTTCTGGTATTGGCCTACCTCAAAGATTGGCTGGTGTGGGCTTCCAGCCAGTCTGCATGTTTGCTTAGCAGGGTTCTAGTTCTTTTCCAGGTTTCCAGGTTTTGATTCCTGGTAAACTGTCAGAAGTCCCAGTTGGTTCCATCCCAGGTTCGGACATGGCTGGGCCTTGTTTGGAACTCTCAGATGGTGTCGCTTTCCCTGTCTCCTACGGCATTGACCAGGCTGCAACACCACTGTCTGTCTGTTTTGAATCGACCTCAGGTGACTCAGTGGTTGATCAAGGAGTTGTATGGGATCCTGTACTTTGCCTGTCTCGTGTTTCCTCCGGGCAAGATTGGGCTTTGGCAGCTATTTTTTTTCTTTTTCTGCAGCTTAGTACAGGAACAGATGGATGCCTCCCCTCGAGCCTTCCCCTCGAATGTCTTCGACGCAACCCCGGAAGGGGCAATCCCCGAAACTGCCTGACTCTCAAACCTCAAAACCCTGCCCCGACCCAGTAGCCCTCAGACGCCTAGGAGTTGGAAGCAGGGAAAGGGGGGAACCGAACGAACCACAGCAGGGAAAGAACGAGAGGGTGTGGACAGAAGCTAGGCCGACACAACCAACACCCCCGAGACCGTTCCTGAGAAGCAAAAACGGGGCAGCCTCGGGGCATCCGAGAAAGCAACCAAACCAGTGCGTTGCAACAACCTATCCGGCAACGCGCGAGCTGCTTGCACCAGAAGAATGTCATCAACAAATAGGGTGAATGGAGCCACAAACAAGTAAACAAACCTCACAGGACTCGGGGTCGAATGCGTCACAATCCAACAGGCAGCACGATGGAGGCAAAAACAATGAGCATCACCCCTGAGACAAGGAGACAGAGCAACCCTCAAACTTGCAGAAAGGAAGAGGGGAAGCAAGGGTCACACCCAGTGGACCCGAGTGCCCCCACAGGGTTTTCCAGGGGCCCCCTAGACTGGGTCTGCTAAGGGTTATCCCAGGCAGAGTACTGCTAACCGGCACCCCAAACTACCAAGCAAACGGTTAAAAGCTGAACTCACGGGACGTGTCCACTCACGAGGGCAAAGCAGAGGGTGCCACCACACAAACAACCCTAATATAAGGGAGAGGGAGAACACAAGGCTGACCACCCCACCAGGCAAAAACAAAAAGAAAAGAAAAACATCTCAAAGAGAACAACGTACTCGAAGAGAACAGAGCCGGCCGCTGTTATAGGTGAAAACTAGCTACGCAGTACCCCGTGCCCCACCAGTGCAATAACTACCACTTACTCCAAGGCAACAAGGGGTGGAAACCCCCCACACACTCGGGGTGGCCAAATGCCAAGCAGCGAAAGGACAACAGAGGTAGACCCAAGGTAATTTGTGGAAGGGAACCCCAAGCCCCAAGGGCGATACTTACAGGGCACTCAGGGAAGGTGACCCTAAGCACATGCAGCCCTATACCTGAGAATATTAATCCCAGCTCACACGACCACCGAAAGAGCAGCACTGAAAACAAGTAACAATACTGATAGAAGACCAAAGCTGGAGCCACACGACTATGCACGAACCCATCAGCCGAGGAACTGGGGTGAGGATCACCGGCGCGAAGGTCTGGGGCTCCCCCTTCCTCCTCCCGGGGAGGGGGGGGGGCTGCGCAGACATGCAGTGCAGCTCGTGTAACGTCATGCTTGTTTGCTCGTTTTTCCTTTGGGGAGTTCTGTCTACTCGTTTGATGTTTTTCTTTGTTAACCAGAATAGGGGTCTGTTTTGTGGTGCTTACCTTTCTGGGTGCCTGTCCCGATCGATGACAGATAGAGAATGCTCCAAATCACATGTGCACTTCTATGGGCCATTGCTCCTCATGCCTCTGTAATGGGGCCAGGTTCTGGCTCGTGGTCCCCGGTAGGCCTAGAACTCCACCCACATCGACTGATGCAAAATAGTTAGGGTATCCATATCAGCCATGGATAGCTCTGGAGAGCCATAGGGGCTCCCCCCAGAGAAAGCATGTTTTTTCCCATCACAGACGTGGCATCTATATATTATGTATATAAAAAAATAAAATGGAACGTTGTGTGAAAATTTCAAAGCAATTGGTGAAGAACTTTCAGAGATTAGCGATTTTGAAAAAACAAACATTTATATTTTTATTTATAAAGATTTACACACATTACATATAAGTACAGTATCTACATGTTTTGTTCACCATAACTGTACAACTAAGTTGGTATGGTGTCCAAACAGCATAGTGGTCACCCTCCACTACATGACAACTCACACACCAGCCAGCAGACGACATGCCACCTCCGTCACCAAAATGGCTCCTCCCAACATACTTCTTTTGCTGTTATTACACTATACAGCATACCCACATTAAATGACTATGATAGGTTAGGTAAGGAAATTCAACAGGTAAAACAGCTTTTGTCATTTCAGATTGAGGAAGTTACACAGGGAATAGAACAGTGCAAGAAGGATATGCAACTCACCTATGCACAAGTGGCCAAGGAGAAGGAAAGAATAGAAGAATCAGTAAAGGAAGTCAAACACTGTAGCAACCATGATAAAACAAACATTTGGCTGGAAGTCAGAAAGGAACTGGCATCAAATCCTAAATTGGTGCAAAACACAGTTGATCGAAGTAAGTCCCTGATAATTTTTGGTTGCAAAGAAAAGGAGATAACATCTAGGTCAGAAAGAGCTGTAGAAGAAGAGAAAGTAGTAGATAAAATTGTTGGCCTTGTGGAAGGTCTTACTACCATAGAGAATGTCTGCGACTACAGGAGGATTAGAAAGTACGTAAAAGGGAAAGATCGACCTTTGAGGATCACCCTAAATGGTGCCAAACAGATGGAAGAAGTACCAAGGAATGCTAGAAAATTACAAAGTGATGAGGTTGGGAAAGTATGGTTGTTAAGACAAGATCTTTCAAAAGAAGACAGAGAAGCTGAAACTGAACCTCGAGGCAAAACGTCTAAATGAGAGCAGGAATGAAGAAGAAATAAATTTTTTGTCTACAAAGTGATAGGTATAGGCAGACCAGTAAAGTGATACATAAAAGCAAACCAACAAAATCATTAGAAAGAGTGGAAGTGAAGAAGAAGGAGAGACGGAACAAGTTCCTGAAAGTTGCATACACCAACATAGATGGAGTGAGATCAAAGATACTGGAGTTAAGTGATGTAATACAGCTGCAGACACCAGACATTGTTGCACTCACGGAGACAAAACTTGAAAATGATATTTTAACCCTTAACACTTTGATGTTCTGGGCGCACATGCGTCACACTACCCCGGGTGGGTTTGGGCATTCCACGGGACCGCGCAGTAATTCTGAAAAGTGTATAATCTTTTCAACTTTGTTACCTCAATTCTCGTCCTAGGTTTTTCAATTTGGTATCATTGTGTTTGCAATAGAATTCTCTACAGGACTAAAGGCATATGAAGTCCAAATACCCAGCGTACTATCCGCAACAAACATAGAAAGTGAGAACATGTTACCCGGGAGCGTGCAGGACCAATAAACTGTGTACACTCCTTTCACTTTGGTCACCTCAATTCTCGTCCTAGGTCTTTCATTTTGGTATCAATGTGTTCGTAATAGAATTCCCAATAGGAATATATGCATATAATGTCAAAAACAGCGGCACGCTCCACCCGCCGACAAGATGAAAGTTACCAGAAAGAGAGTGCTGCACCACCCCAAGGCGCCTCTCATTGCAATAGAGAGCGCGGTCATACCGAAATGTGTATACAGAGCACCACTTGGTTTCCGAACCCCTTGGGGACGAGACCCATCGGTTAACATGTAAGTTCGTATACGAGAAATGGAGGAAAAAATAGAAAAAAAAAATGCGAAAAAAATCTAGGGGAAAAAATCGACAGGTTCATAGCGTAAATGCGATCATATTTTGTTTGTACTCACCAATAATTGAAGTCCTGATCCGCTTATGTTGATGATCGATGTTGATGAAGCATAGTTATTTACATGGAAGAGGTGGTGGTGGATGTTGATGGTGTTGGGTTGACTGGGTCAACATGCGATGAGTCAGGTGCAGGTGATGCAGTGCGAGCTTTCTTGGAAGCCATTGCAAAAGACTCTGTAATTGACATTTGTTTCATTCCCTTGGCTCTTGTTTTTAAAAACTTCATATACAAATTGTACTGAGTCATCATGTCCTTAATTTCAAACTCACTGTTACTCGTGTCCATAAATGCCAGAATTTCTTCAAAGTTTTTCTGAATTTTTTCCATATTATATTTTTCCTTTAACGTTTCTTCATCCTCTTCCAATTCCTCTTCCTCTTCCTCTTCTCATCTTCTTCATTGCACTCGTCTGGCTTTTTTGCTGCACATACTAATTCTATAATTTCATCATTAGTCATGTTTTGATTGTTTGGGGCTTCTTCATCAAAATCTATCCATCTATCTATGTCATCTTCTATTGTTTCAGTCACCAGTTCTGCTCTAATCTCAGGGGACTTAATCCCCTTGACATAGGCTAGGAGTTCCTCTCTTAATTTTTTCTTCTCGCTAACTTTTTTCACCGCAAATCCTTCAAAATCTGCCTCGTCATCTTCCTCAGGAAACAGACTTGACGCGGGCCAAAGTTTTTTCCAACCATTTCTTAGTGTTGTCTGCTTTACCTCATCCCACGCACTAGCAATAGTCCAGATAGCTGATTTTATTGTGAAGACTTTATAAAAGTCCTTAAGTGTTCCAAGCTGATTATTAAGACGTCTGGCAAACATCCTCTTGTAGTGGTGTTTAAGGTTCTTAATTATTCCTTGATCCATGGGTTGGATCACTGAAGTTGTATTGGGTGGCAAGAACGTTCCAATAATATTGCCATTTACTAGCTCATCACCTCGTGGATGCGTTGAACTGTTATCTAGCAGCAGAACAACTTTGCTGTTTTGCGGAAGACCAACACTTTTCAGGTGTTCCTTCACCTCGGGTACAAAGTTCTTGTTAAACCACTCGACAAATATTACTCGAGACATCCACGCACTTGGCTGGTCCTTATAAATCACAGGGAGGCACCTGGCTGACTTTAAAGCCCTGGGGTTTTTACTAATTCCAATCACAAGTAATTTTAATTTGTGCGTGCCAGCTGCATTTGCACAGCACAACAAAGAAATTCTCTGTTTGTTCTGTTTATAACCACCTGAAGGATCGTCCTCACCACTATGAGCCATCGTTTCTGTGGGAAGCATACGCCAGTACAAACCCGTCTCATCAGCATTATAAATTTGCTCTGGAGATAAATTTTGTTTCTGCACCATCTCCGCAAATTTACTAACATACTCATCAGCACCAACAATATCAGCAGATTGTCTTTCACCATGCACTTTAATAAACCTAATGCCATGACGGGTTTTAAAACTTCTGAGCCATCCATCACTGTATACACACTTTTGAGTAATTTTCATTGCTTGGTGAAATTCACGCGCCTTTTCCACGAGCAGCCAGCCTGCCACTGGCTTCTTCGTCACCTCACGTCTCTGTTTGTACCACTCCCACACTGCGTTATCAACACTCTCCACCTTTGCTTTACTTACTACCTTTCTATTTCGTATTGCTTTATCACTTTCACTTCTAGAGAAATAGTCAAAAATGATAGGTTTAGCCTTAAGAAGATCAAAAACAGTACTTTTACTAATGCCATATTCAGCGCACACGACACTTCTCGGGACACCGCTCTCCACCTTCTTAATTATTTCAACTTTCTTCTCAAAGGTCATCACTGACCTCTTTCTTTTACATAACCCGCTTGTAGATGCTTTCACTGACACAATGCGTGCATTTGGAGTCGACATGGTGCACGGATGTTCCTTGATTTTGCTGATATGTAAAACAAAGTCACGGAATGAACACTCCAGTCTCGTGACAAATTCAAACAATGGGAACAATAGGCCGTGAGTCTGTGACGTCACAGGGTAGCAGGCGGCGCCCGACACGGTCAGTGAGCAAACTAAACCATCTCCCTCCCACCCACCCACCACAGGCCGGCACGACGCTTGGCTGACCGCTTCGGCCGGCGTGAAGCTTGGCGGACTACTTCCTACCCGAACTTAGTTCGTGTAGCGTGACTCCCCAACACCAATCGGGAAACTGGAAGTTTCGGATAACTCAAGTTCGGGAACCAAGTGGTGCTCTGTACTCTCTTCAACTTTGTCTTCTCAATTCTCGTCCTAGGTTTTTCAACTTGGTATCAATGTGTTCGCAATAGAATTCTCTACAAGACTAAATGCATATAAAGCCCAAATGCCCGGCAAGAAAGTGAGAAAGAGAGAGTGTCTTACCCGAGAGCGTGCAAGAGCAATAAAATGTGTACACTCTCTTCACTTTAGACATCTCAATTCTCGTCCTAGATCTTTCATTTTGGTATCATTGTGTTCACAACAGAATTACCTACAGGAGTACATGCAAATATAAAGTCCAAAACCCCGGCGTCCCACCCACAGCAAACAGAGAACATGACGGTGCGTTACCGCAGTGAGCACTAATAAAGAGCAATAAATGGATATACAGTACTCTTTTCAACTTTGTTACCTCAATTCTGGTCCTAGGTCTTTCATTTTGGTATCATTGTATTCGCAATGAAATTCCCTTCAGGTGTGTATGTATATAATGTCAAAAACCGCGGCGCGCCCCTCCCGAAACCGTCGCCAATTTGCCGCCGGAAATCACGCAATGCTGCATCATTACCGGACTTCCCCCAAGTAAAACGTCACGCAATGCTGCATCATTACCGAACCAAAGTGTTAAGTTGCGCAACACATCATATGATGGGTTGAGTGACTTGCTATAAATTGCGCATCCCATCATATGATCTATTGGAGTACAGTGGTACCTCAGTTTAAGAGTTTAATTCGTTCCTGGAGACAGCTCTTATTCCGAAAAACTCGTATTCTGAAGCTAATTTCCCCATAAGAAATAATGGGAAATGAATTAATCCGTTCCTGACTACCCCAAAAACCCCATATCAAACTAAATTTTTATACCTAATTCATCTAAATAAACCTACAAAACTATGTTCAAGTTATTACTTACCTTGCTCTTGAATGCTGTAGGCGTATGGAAGATGGTGAGGAGGGGGAGGAGGAGAGGAGTTACTGTTTGGAAGGGGAGTCCCTTTCCATTATCACATCAGGCAGTGAGGACTTCACTGGTATGCACACACTGGCACATTTTGCCTGCATACCACTAGGACTTGCTTGTCTTACTAAGAATTTCTCTAAAGACACTTGTTTTTCCCTACATCCTCATCCATCCATCCTCTACTGCCTCTACTCACAGCTATTTTCTTAGGTTGAACCTTATCAATGGCTTTCTTGAGACCCATGGTGAGATATATAATAACAAACTGTATAGTCAAATGACCAAAAATCCAACAAAACACTGAAAATCCAGGTGAAGAATTGATGTGGGATAGTCACTGGGCGCGAGACAATGGTAAACTGAGGGGCGGAGGGGCGACGATCGCCGATCGACCACGCGCTAGGTCGGCCTGTACGCGTATCAACAAACTCGCGTCCCGAGGTAACCCTCGCGTTCCGAGACATAATTTTCGAGGAAATCCTGCTCGTCTTCCGAAAAACTCGCATACAGGGACACTCGCATTCCGAGGTACCACTGTACTATGCAAGATTTAAACGGCTCACGGATACACGGGGTTCACCTCATCTTCATCAGGGCTCTTGTAAACAGATGCCATTTTAAAACAAAAATCGTGGGCCAAATTCCCGGGTGTGAGGGCCTCAGTATTGAGTGAGCCACCAAGCCTGACGCACGCAGCATGAGCTCACAGCACTGCTGTTCAGCTTGTGACCACAGCATTGCCGAAAAATACCATAATATACATGTTCATGCTATTATTTAGTGATGATATTATTACAGAAGACCCCTGACTGTGATAAAAATGACCAGGATTCTGATAATAGTAAGATTGTTGTAATAATTAGCGCTGTAGTGGGAGGAGTAATCTTGGTGAGGAGGGAGGTACCATTGTCTGCTGACTCTGTGTGACCAACTTTTACTGTCTGGACTCACTATACCAGCTTAGTTGTTCGCTATGTTAAACAAAACATGCCGATATTTATATATAACGTCTGTACATAGAAGCAAAAACAGTATGGTGGGAGGAGAATGGTGGCGAGTCAGGTGAGGTGAGGGAGGGAGTGGCAGCCAGTGGCAGGCTACCACTGGTTGCCACTGCCACTCAGCATACAATTTAGTGGTTCGTATGGTGAACACGAATGTAGATACTTATATATAATGTGTATATACAGTGTAATAACAGCAAAAGGAGAGTGGGGGAGAAGCCATTTGGTGATGGGTGTGGCAACATCTGCATGATTTGTCATGTTGGTAGGGGTGGCCACTATGCTCTTTGGGCATTATGCCGGTTTAGTTGAACAGTTATGGTGAACAAAACATGTAGATACTTATATTTAACGTCTGTATATAGGGTAGTAACACCACAAACAGTAATGTTGGGGGTGAAATATTTAGTGCATCTGACCTTGACTGTGTGAGGGAAGCAGCCGCCAGCTGACTGTGTGTGTAGCGACATCTCTTAGTGCCTGAACTAACTGTATCAACTTAGTTGTACAGTTGTGGTGAACAAAACATGTAGATACTTATATATAACGTCTGTATATAGTGAATAAAAGCAAAAACAGTATTGTGGGAGGAGAATGTGGGCGAGTCAGGTGAGGTGAGGAAGGGAGGAAGTAGCAGCCAGTGGCAGGCTGCTACTGCCACTCAGCATACCAACTTAGTGGTTTGTTATGGTGAACACTAATGTAGATACAGTGGCACCTCGACTTACGATTGCCCCTACTTACGATAATCTCGAGTTACGATGTAAATTTCATTGAAAAATGCGACTTGACATCCGATGGAGTCGTCGACTTCCGATATTTGTTGATACACGTTCGGGTTGACCGAGCGCGTGGTTCCCAGTCACGTGGTCCGACCTGCCTCAGTTTACTACAGCTGCCCGCTTAGTGACGATCGCGCCTATAAGAAATTCCGCGTTTGTGGTGATTTTTTGTATTTTGAACATTAAAGTAATTATTATATATCACATCATGAGTCCCAGGAAAGTCAGTGGTAAGGCTCAACATATGAGATACCATGTAAGAATGACCATAGAGCAGAAACAAGAGATCATTCGTAAATATGAAGATGGTGTGCGGGTTGTTGAACTGGCTAGGCAGTACAACAAATCTCAGTCAACGATATCCACCATACTGGCTAAGAAACAGGACGTTATGGGTGCTAAAGTAGCAAAAGGCGTATCAATAATAACGAAACATAAAACACAAACACTTGAAGATGTTGAACAGTTATTATTAATTTGGATACACAACAAGGAGTTAGCGGGTGATAGCATTTCGGAGGCATCATTTGTGAAAAGACAAGAAAATTACATTAAGACCTTTTAAAGAAAACCCCTGGAACGAGTCATGCAGAAGTGAAAGAGTTTAAGGCGAGCAGGGGGATGGTTTGAGAAATTTAGAAAAAGAAGTGAATTCATAGTGTTGTGAGGCATGAGGAGGCTGCCAGCTCAGACAAACCAGCGGCTGAAAGATTCATTGGCAAATTTAAAGATTTTGTGCAGAGTGAGGCATACCTACCACAACAAGTGTTTAATTGTGAAGAGACAGGGCTATTTTGGAAAAGACTGCCAAAGAAAACATACTTACCAAGGAGGAGAAGCCATTGCCGGGACACAAGCCTATGAAAGATCAGTTTACTATTGTGTTGTGTGGTAATGCGAGTGGCGATTTGACAGCTGAGGAAATTTCTTCAGGGGAGGATGTGCCAATACAGAATGTCTCTTCCTCAACAATTAAGAAAATGTGTGCAGCATGGGAAGAATTGTAAACCTTTGGTTAAACGACTCCCCCAAATCAAGCTGCAGTAGGTCGTTGCCTTAACCTATTCAATGACACTGTGAGCATCATTATAGACAATGTTAAAACGAAGGGAAAACAAATGTCTCTTGACAAATTGTAGTGAGAAAACGAGCACTGAACCACAACCAGGTTCTAGTGGTATTCAGGCAAACATAGGAGAGAGAGTACCCCAGAGAAAACATCACTGCCTGATGTGATAATGGAAGGGGACTCCCTTCCAAACAGTAACAATTCTCCTCCTCCTCCCCTCATCACCATCTTCCATACGCCATCAAGAGCCCTCCATAAAGGTAAGACGAACTTAGGTACTGTATTGTAGTTAGAAAAAACTTTGTATTCAGTATAAAATGTATTTGTATGTTAATATTTTGGAGGGTGGGGAACGGATTAATTGAATTCCTTTATTTCTAATGGGAAAAATCGCTTCGACTTACGATATTTTGACTTACAATCCGTCTCTGGGAACAGATTAGCATCGTAAGTCGAGGCCCCATTGTACTTCTTCTTCTTGATAGTAGGTGCAGTTTGCATGAAGGGTCTGTCCTCCTGATGACTGCACCAGTACAGATGTTGGTAGAGGCGTTTATGTTGAGGATGATAAGAATTTCAAAAGTGCTTGTTGCGTTGTGCTGTAGACAGAGGAGCGGTGATTAAAACAGAGGTGTATTTTAGAGGGAGACTTGCCGCACCCTAGGGCGGTGTGTTGTGTTTATGCCATCAGCCGATCCATGGTGCTGTGACGAGGCATTTGTTTTGTGTGTTTAGCTGTTGGTGGCGCCTGGTATAAATGTGGCGGGGGTCAGATGTGACCCAATTTGTTGGTCGACTGGAGATATTTAGCCAGTGCTTTGACTATTTGGTATTTTTCTTGTAACGAGTGGTCACCGCCTCCTAATATATGCTCGATGGTAAAGGGTATTAACACTTTCCTGCTGTCGGCGAAGCGAAAAAAAACTCTGCCCTTGTGCTGTCGGTGTTTCGCGCGCCTAAGCGGTAAGACCGAAAAGTGTATACTCTTTTTACTGTCCTGACACTAATTGTAGCCGTACGTATTTAAATTTGGAATCATTGTGTTCACAATAGAATTGTCTATAAGAACACACATATAAAATGCTGCCAAAGCATAAGGAATATCAACACCAAATAAAAAACTATTGACATCACTTGCCGAGAGCGCCAAACAGCAACAAAATGTTTCCACTCTCTTAATGATTGCGAAGACCACATTTATCCTACATCGTTGATTATGGTATCATTGGAACTGCAATAAAATTCTCTATACGGACATATGCATATAAATGTAGAATCAATGTCGCAACCGACCCACAAGACGGTGGGAAGTGGCTGAAGTGTTACCCGCGGCGGCATATCGGCGAAATGTGTATATTCAATTCACTGTCCTGACATTATTTTTGGATGTACGTATTTAATTTTTGTACCAATGTGTTCGCAATAGAATGTTCTAGGAGAACATATGTATAAACCGTCACATAAGGATGCGTTCGATTGGCAACAAACATAAAAACTACATCGATCGTACTAGTCGTGTCAATAATACAATTGTTATACCAAGATGATTCACTGCCATGACGTTTTCTTTAATAAGCTCTTCGGTTATTAGAAAAAACGTAAATTTCACGGCGAACATTTCTAAACTATCCCCAACAAAATCGGATAGAAAATGGAATTTATACAAATATTTTATTGTTGCACGCACGGGTGCGCATCGAAACCAGAACCGTGAGAAAAATAGTGCACGCACACGGTCGAATCGAGAGTACGAAAGTGTTAAGTGAAATAAGTACTTGTTTGAAATTTACTCTGGCACTATAATGTCGGAAGCAGTGAAGGAAATAGTGTTCGATTGTTTCAGGCCCCTGACAGTGGATGCAGAGTTCGTTGATATCTGTTCTGTACTTAGAGCTGTGTGCTGCCAGCTTGGTGTGTCTCAGCCATAATCTGGTCATTGCTATATCAATTCCTCTGCTTTTATATCTGACACATTTCCAAGTTTCCCATTTCTTTTTAATGGACCATAGTACAAAGGTGAGCATGACGTTTTCCATTTCGTCCAAAATCTTGGGTGATGGTATTTTTGAAGGCTCCTTACGTGCAACATGGGAATTGGAAGACGGGTAATGTGAGGCGTGTTGTGCATTGCTTTGGATAGTTGATCTACTAGTTCATTATGGAGAATTGGAGCAGACTTTGGAATGTTGTCTTCGAGTTGTATTGCTGTATTAGGAGTTGTATAAAGCCAAGGTGGAATAGGGGGAACAGTAAGTTGGGTTTCTGAGTTTTAGAGTAGAGAGAGGTCTATATTGAGGTTATTTGTAGCCAGTGTGAAGAAGGGTTGCGAGTGATTGGTTGGGAAACGGGGGTTATGTTGGTTAACTGTTGGGTTAATTTTTGATCTGTATGGGTGTGTCTGGTGAGCAGTGGTACAGAGTTACAGATAGTTGGCACATATTATGTCTCGTCTGGTGGCTAGGCTTGTGATGCCTGTTTCCCGGTAAAGTTCGAGGATAGGAGTGGAGCGCATTGAGCCACATATAAGTCGCATGGCATTGTTTTGGATGACCTCTAGGCTCTGTAGGTTAGTAGGCACAGCTGACGCATATGCTTGGCAACAATAGTCTAGTTGGCTGCGAATGTAGGTTGTATAGAAACGAAGCAAGATTTTATGGTGTGCTCCCCAGGTGGTGCCAGTGAGGGCTTTCAGTATGGCGAGTTGGGGTTGTGTCGTCTGTTTAAGGTGTTGAATGTGCGCTTTCCAGGTAAGTGAGGGAGAGTCTAAGTGCATGCCAA
>WNGS01063839.1:2449786-2471304 GCA_020271785.1 Procambarus virginalis | reverse complement strand
ATACTCACAGGACTCAGGGTCAAAAGTGTCACGACCCAACAGGCTGCGTGACGGAGGTAAAAACAGTGAGGTCGCCCTGAGACAAGGGGGACCGAAACAACCTCAAACTCGCATGAAACGGAGGGGGGACCCCGGGGTCACATCCATCGGACCCCCATGTCCCCTTTCCCAGGGTCCTGAGCATTTACTTGAAGAGGACTCGGCGCTACTGTTAACCGGCGCCCAAAACTACCAAATACAATGTCTAAAGCTGAACCCCAGGAACATGTACACTCACAGGGTCCAAGCAGGGGGCACCACCAAGTATCAGGGTGAGGCCAAACACCAGGGCAAATAGGGCAGAACCCCCACCAAGGCAAAACAAAAGAAAAACAAACACCAGCAAGAGACAACGTACCCAAAGAACAGAACGCCGCTGTGATAGGTGACAACTACTGCGCAGCACCCTGCACCAATACCAGTGCAAAAACTGCCTCTTACCCTAAGGTAAACTAGGGAGGCAAAAAACACCAAGTAAAGGTGGCCGAGAAAGCGAGCAGTAAAACGGACACACAGAGGCAGACCCCGAGGCCTTGTGGAAGGTAACCACAAAGCTCCAAGGGCAGTACTTAAAGGCACTAGGGAAGGAACACTAGGCGCATACAGCCTGAGTACTGAGGAATACTCCTGGCTCTCGCACCCCTGGAGAACAGTAGCCACACACAAGGCACAGCGCCGCAAAAATATTGGAGCCAGAGCACACAACCGAGCCGATAGCATCAGCCTCAAGAACTGGGGTGTGGATCGCCAGCGCGGTAGGTCTGGACCTACCCCTTCCTCCTCCCTGGGAGGGGGGCTGCGCAGACACACGGGCAACGACGGGTGACGTCATACTAGTTTCCTCGTTTCTGTTGGGGAGTTCTATCACTTGTTCAGCTTTTGGTTGCAATTTTCACCAGAATAGGGGTTTTGTTTTGGGAGGCCTACCTTTCTGGGTGCCAAACCCAGTCGATAGCAGACATAGAATGCTTCCAATTACACGGGGGTTTCTATAGGCCAATGCTCCCCTTGCTTCTCTAGAGGGGGCCCAGGTTCTGGCTCGTGGTCCCCGGTAGGCCCATAAGAACTCCATACACATGACTGATGTCAAAGTCTGACATTAGCCTATCAGCCTAGTAAGCTCCGGGGTGCCATAGGGGCCCCGCCCAGAGGGGTAGAAATACCCTGGCGGGGACCAACGGGGCTGAGGCCCCTCACGTTAGCCCCACCCCAGCCCCGGGGCCTAGCTGTCCCCCCAAAGCCCCAGCATCAAGAAAAACCCAGGGGTAGCCGTGAAAAACACTAAGGAAGGGAGCCCACTGGGCTCTGGAACTTGAACCGAAACCGGAGGATAGGCGAGGGCGAGATGAAGACCCCAAGCTCATCCCCAGCCAGCACAACGAGGCGAGGACAATGAGGACAGGACAGAGAATCCAAGGAACATGGAAAAACCAGGCCCGGCACAGCAAGACCAGCAAGGAAGGAGGGCCCCAGAGGGAGCACGGAAGGGCCGAACAAAATGCCACAACCAACCCCTACATGCAGCCGCAGTACCAAAACCGCAGCAAAACGTCACCACACTCCCCGAGGAAGCGACAGAAAAGATAAAGATAAATCGTACCACGAGTGGCACACAAGGGGACACAGGCGGAAACGAGTACCCAACCGAGCCACAGAGACAGTAGAAGAAACATGTGCAGTGTAACAGGCAATCGAAGGAACACATTAGGCAGCCCAATTTGGGCTGAACCCATACACAGCCCCAAGAACAGCGACGAGAGCGCCCATGAAGCACAGAATCCACTCGTCAGGCGAACGACAGGGGAGAGGCGGAACCTAAGAGCCAGAACCCAATCCTGCAAGCACAAGGAGGCAAGCACAAAACACCCTCGACACAGGAAAATGTACCACCGAACAGGCACTCCCACCATTGCACCGTGGAACAAGGTGGAGGCGGGGCCCCGAACTCAAGCAAGATTAGACAAGCATAGGAGAGGGGCAGGAGGAGTACAGGCAGGAGCTGCCTCGGAAGGGCCAAGAGGCCACCCGCAGTCACCCGTAAACCGAGGAAGGAATCAGGTGGTGAGAACAAGAGCTGCCCTGTATGGGCCAATAGCCCTGCAGTAGGCACCTCGGTTGGTATGGTCCACGTTCTCAAGTACGTATGTACACCCATTCCTACTTCCAAAAACAAAAACAGGGTCAGGACAAAGGAGACACCAGACCACACCAACGCACCTGCAGAACATAGGCACTGAAGGGCCATGACGCAAGCCTATGAGAACGTAGCCGCTGGAGGCGGCCAGGGCGCCCATGCTGCAGAGGAGGAGGGGAGCAACAAAGGAGGCTCCCCACCCTAGAATGCAGGAAAAAACCTTGTGACTTCCCAACAGCGGCACTCCAGAACACTCCAAAGCAACGGGGCACGGATTGGATTAAGAAAAGAGCGAGAGGCGAAGTCCCCCCCCCCCCCTCCGAGAGAAAATGGATGCAGTACACGTGTGCACACCGCCCGGAACCAAAACAAACTCCCACGGCGCATGCGCAGGACACGAAAGAAAAGTAGCCCAACAAGGCGAGAAGTAGCCCAACAAGGCGAGAAGTAGCCCAACAAGGCGAGAAGTAGCCCAACAAGGCGAGAAGTAGCCCAACCGGCGACAAGGAGCCCAACCGGCGACAAGGAGCCCAAACGGCGACAAGGAGCCCAACCGGCGACAAGGAGCCCAAACGGCGACAAGGAGCCCAAACGGCTACAAAGGAGCCCAAACGGCTACAAAGGAGCCCAAACGGCTACAAAGGAGCCCAAACGGCTACAAAGGAGCCCAAACGGCTACAAAGGAGCCCAAACGGCTACAAAGGAGCCCAAACGGCTACAAAGGAGCCCAAACGGCTACAAAGGAGCCCAAACGGCTACAAAGGAGCCCAAACGGCTACAAAGGAGCCC
Organism: Procambarus virginalis; assembly: GCA_020271785.1. Lineage (NCBI taxonomy): Eukaryota > Metazoa > Arthropoda > Malacostraca > Decapoda > Cambaridae > Procambarus > Procambarus virginalis. Next base: position 2,468,342 of record WNGS01063839.1, on the reverse strand, counting down.
AAACGGCTACAAAGGAGCCCAAACGGCTACAAAGGAGCCCAAACGGCTACAAAGGAGCCCAAACGGCTACAAAGGAGCCCAAACGGCTACAAAGGAGCCCAAACGGCTACAAAGGAGCCCAAACGGCTACAAAGGAGCCCAAACGGCTACAAAGGAGCCCAAACGGCTACAAAGGAGCCCAAACGGCTACAAGGAGCCCAACCTGTCCAGAACAGAAGGAACCAGTATGGAGGCAAACTCCGGGACACGCAGGAGGTAAGCCGCAAAGGCCAACTGCACCGCAGTAGAAGAGATGCGGGTAGCCGAAAACCTCCGGAAGACGGAACTGAAGAAACCACAGGGACACGGAACCGAACCCGGGGAGGAGCAGAACCCAAGCCCAAATCGTACGGAGAGGGGGGAAAAGAAAACCCCACTCCTCGCAACAGTAAGCCCCGCTCAGAAGGACGGAAATCCAGGCGGGGCGCAATGGAGCCCAAGGCCTCCAAGGCCGCTCCTCCCCAACCCCAGGAGCCTTTACACCAGGCCCAGGGGCTGAGTCGACCTCCAAAGCCCAGGCCCCACAAGAAAAAGCTGGGGCAGCCGAGAGAGCTGGAAGAGAAGAGGCCCACTGGTCAGACCCCGGAGCATCGACCGGAGGAACAGACTCGAATGCCTCCGCAGCTACTCCGGACGAGGTAACCCCCGAAACTGCCCAAGTCTCAGAAACTCTAACTCCGCCCCGACCCCGTAGCCTGCAGATGCGTAGGGGCCGCAAGCAGGAGGGGGAAAAATAAGGGGGGCATGGAAGGAACCAAGGCCGAAGCGACCAAAACCCCCAAGTCTGGGTCCCTACACAGAGCGGGGCAGCATTGGGGCGTCCGGGGAAGCGACAAACCCAAGCACGTTGCAACAACCTACCCTGCAATGCGCGAGCTGCCTGCACCCAAGGGAATTCATCAGCAGATTGGGTGAATAGAGTCACGAACAAGCAACAAAGCTCGCAGGACTCAGGGTCGAATGTGTCACCGACCCAACAGGCAGCATGACGGAGGCAAAAACAAGGAGAGTCACCCTGAGTCAAAGGGACAGAGCAACCCTCAACTCGCACAAAGCAAGAGGGGACGCAAGGGTCTCCACTATCGGACCCGAGAGCCCCCGGGGGGTTTCCCAGGGCCCCTAGACTGGGTCTGGTAAGGGTTATCTCACGCAGGGCACTGCTAACCGGCACCCCAAGCTACCAAGCAACTGCTAAAGCTGAACCCACAGGACGTGTCCACCCGTGAGGGCGAAGCAGGGGGTGCCACCACACAAACGACCCTAATATAAGGGGGGGGGGAACACAAGGCAGACCCCCCTACCAGGCAAAAACAAATATAAAAAAAAACACACAAGTGGACAACGTACCCAGAGGGAACAGAGCTGGCCGCTGTCATAGGTGAAAGCTAGCTACGCAGTACCCTGGGCCCCACCAGTGCTATAACTACCACTTACCCCAAGGTAAACAAGGGGAGGAAAACCCCCAAACACCCAGGGCGGCCAAACGCCAAGCAGCGAAAAGCCAAGAGAGGTAGACCCAAGGTGACTTGTGGAAGGCAACCCCAAGCCCCAAGGGCGGTACTTACAGGGCACTCAGGGAAGGTGACCCTAAGCACATGCAGCCCGAGTACCTGTGAATACTACTCCCAGCTCACATAACCACCGTAAGAGCAGCACTGCAAACAAGTCACAGCACTGAGACAAGACCGGAGCTGGAGCCACACGACCATGCACAATCCCATCAGCCGAGGAACTGAGGCGGGGATCGCCGGCGCGGGGTCTGGGGCTCCCCCTTCCCCCTCCCGGGGAGGGGGGGGGAGCTATCTTCTTGAGGTTATCTTGAGATGATTTCGAGGCTTTTTAGTGTCCCCGCGCAGACATACGGCGCAGCTCGTGTGACATCATGCTTGTTAGTTCGTTTTTCTGGGGGAGTTCTGTCCACTCGTTTGTCGATTTTTGTTGTTAACCAGAATAGGGGTTTGTTTTGTGGCACTTACCTTTCTGGGTGCCTGTCCCGGTCGATGGCAGATATAGAATGCTCCAAATCACATGTGCAATTCTATGGGACATTGCTCCCCGTGCCTCTCTGAGGGGGCCAGGTTCTGGCTCGTGGTCCCCGGTAGGCCTAGAACTCCACCCACATCGACTGATGCAAAATAGTTAGGGTATCCATATCAGCCATGGATAGCTCCGGGGAGCCGTAGGGGTTCCCCCCAGAAAATTCACTTTTGTAAACAGAGTAGTAGACAGATGGAACAAGTTAGGTGAGAGGTGGTGGAGGCCAAAACTGTCAGTAATTTCAAAGAGTAATATATGACAGAGTGCCGGGGAGACGGGACACCACGTGCTTAGCTCTCATCCTGTAACTACACTTAGGTAATTACACATTATATATAAGTATCTACATTTGTGTTTACCATAGCAAACCACTAAGCTGGTATGTTGAGTCCAGACAATAACAGTTGGCCACACAGAGTCAGCAAATGACACTACCTCCCTCCCTCACCAAGAATACGCCTCCCACCATACTACACACATCACTAATTATCATCACAATCCTACTATTATCAGAATCCTTGAAATCTTTATCCCAGTCAGGCTCTTCTGTAATACTATTGCTAAATAACAGCAGTTACATATATAAGAACATAAGAACATAAGAACAAAGGCAGCTGCAGAAGGCCTATTGGCCCATACGAGGCAGCTCCTATTTATAACCACCCAATCCCACTCATATACATGTCCAACCCATGCTTGAAACAATCGAGGGACCCCACCTCTACAATGTTACGCGGCAATTGGTTCCACAAATCAACAACCCTGTTACTGAACCAGTATTTACCCAAGTCTTTCCTAAATCTAAACTTATCCAATTTATACCCATTGTTTCGCGTTCTGTCCTGTGTTGATACTTTCAATACCCTATTAATATCCCCTTTGTTATGTCCATTCATCCACTTGTAAACCTCTATCATGTCACCCCTAACTCTTCGCCTTTCCAGTGAATGCAAATTAAGCTTTGTTAATCTTTCTTCATATGAAAGATTTCTAATTTGGGGAATTATCTTAGTCATCCTACGCTGGACACGTTCAAGTGAATTTATATCCATTCTATAATATGGCGACCAAAACTGAACTGCATAATCTAAATGGGGCCTAACCAGACCAAGATATAGCTTGAGAATCACACCAGGTGCTTGAGAATCACACCAGGTGAATTTTGACATATATTTTGACATTTTTAGGCAATGCTGTCATCACAAGCTGAAAGGCAATGCTGTTAGCTCATGCTGCATGTGCGCCAGCCTTGGTTGCTCACTCAGTACCGAGGCTCTCACACCTGGAATGTTAACCATAATTTTTTTCAAGATGGCATCTGTTTTACAGCCACCATGAGGCACTCTACACACCCTCGATCTAGCGCCTCAAGACTCTCTGTGCACCACTGATTAAGCACCTTAATGTGCTATGTGCACTACAGAGGTTAAAGAGGTAGCAGGGATATTTGAAAATGCCCTGCTGTGAATTTTCATAGCTTAGAAATGATAGGTGATAGAAATTATAGCTTAGAAATGACAGGTGCATTAATAAGAAAATGTTTAAATAAGAAAAATATTAACACAAAGGTCAGCCTCTACAATACCTTTATATTACCATCGTTATTGAAGTCCGCAGCCACTACCATCCGAAGAGGTGACGGCTCAGCAAATTCATCAGTTGCAATATTCTGAAAATCAAATATTTAATGTATTCTATAACATTCAATTTAAAACCCAAAGTTGAAAATAATGAAATGCCTCTTTCTGGTAGAGCTCCAGTAGCTGCCTGAAGCTATCTTGCTGAAATTGCTCCATACTGTAAAGTCATATCAGTCACATGAGTTCTGTTTAGCCCACCATGGACCAAAGTCAGAACTTGGTCCCGTAACAGAGGAACAGAGCCAATGACATTCTGCCGTTTCACTGGGAATGCATCTAGAAAGTCAGTGAAACTTTACAGACAAACTGCTGGGTTCACAAGAACCAAAGCCTTGAAACTGCCAAACAATTAATTCCCCAAATTATTCAAATGAAACAAAATACTGTAATCCGATCAAAACTAGATCGAACCTGTTAGTACCAATTGCTGCCATGAGGTGATCTGGAGCACAGTCCTCTGCCAACTTACTGGCAGTCCTGGAGCAGATAAAATCCTGCTCCAATGAACCTGTCTGAACCATCCAATGAACCAACGAACCTGGAAGGGAGGGAGGGAGGGAGGGAGACAGGAAGCCACTAAGGCTCTACCAGAAAGAGGTGTTTCCTAACATTCAATGCTTGGTTTCTGGTTTCTTGGCTTCTTGTATCAAGATATCCAGAGAAAGAAAAGGGACTTAATACGGAGGAGGAGGAAAAGGGGAGTAGAGATTAATTTGAAGGAGAGACCATAGGCCAAGAAACATGCCTCGGGGCAACACAGGACCAATAAGGACTAGGAACATTAACTAAACAAATACCTGCCCACTATGGCCCTGTTGTGGGAATTATACCAATGATTAAGGGTTAAGGCAGTGTCTGGGATGCTCCCAGACGCAGGTTCGAATCCTTGTCACGGCCCTTGTGGATTTGTTCACTAAAGTTGCACCCCAGGGATTTGTACACTCATGGGGACCTAGCAGGGGGCACCACCAGAGAAGAACCGTAATAGGTTAAGCACAAGTAGCCAAACAGCAGGGCAGATCCCCCCACAAGGCAAAAACAAAAACAAAAAGAAAACCCCGCAAGAGGACAGCGTACCCTAGAGGAACAGAGCTGACCGCTAATCGGTGAAAATAAGCTACACAGCACCCCGCGCCCCGAACCAGTGCAAACTGCCACTTACCCTAAGGTAAACAAGGGAGACAAAACACCCAAGAACCCAAAGGACGGCCGAAAAACCGAGCAGTAAAACGGCCAGCAGAGAAGGACACAAGGAACTTGTGGAAGGTAACCCCAAGCCCCAAGGGCAGTACTTACAGGGCACCTAGAGAAAGGAACCCTAGGCACATGCAGCCCGAGTACTGGAGAATAAATCCTAGCTCTTGCACCCCTAGAGGACGGCCATCACATTCAAGGCACAGTGCCAAAACTATGTCTGGAGCCAGAGCACATGATCGAAGCCTCTAGCATCATCCTAAGAACTAAAAGATGATAGCCGGCATGCAGGGTCTGGGGCTTCCCCCTTCCCCCTCCCGAGGAGGGGGAAACTGCGCAGACAGCAGCTCAGCGACGTGTGACGTCATGATCGTTTGCTCGTTTCGTTTAGGGGAGTTCTATCCACTTGTTCGGCTATTGTAGCAATATTTTCACCAGAATAGGGGTTTGTTTTGTGATGCTTACCTTTCTGGGTGCCTGACCCAGTCAATGGCAGACATAGAATGCTTTCAACCACACAGGGGTTTCTATAGGCCATTGCTTCCCTTCCCTCTTCTGAGGCGCCAGGTTCTGGCTCGTGGTCCCTGGTAAGCCCATAGAACTCCAAACACATGACTGATGCCAAAGTCTGACATTAGCATATCAGCCTAGTAAGCTTCGGGGAGCCGAAGAGGGGCTCCCCCCAGAAATGAACAGGATTCTGATAATAGCAGGATTGTTGTAATAATTAGCGCTGTAGTGGGAGGAGTAATCTTGGTGGGGAAGGAGGTAGCATTGTCTGCCGACTTTATGTAACCAACTTTTACTGTCTGGACTCACTTTACCAGCTTTGTGGTTTGCTACGGTGAACACGGTGAACACTAGTGTCCTTGACTTGTATACCATGCAAGGTGATGGAGAAGATCATGAGAAAAAAACTGGTAACACATCTGGAGAGAAGGGACTTCGTGGCAAATCGCCAACATGGGTTCAGGGAGGGTAAATCTTGCCTGACTGGCTTAATAGAATTCTACGACCAGGTGACAAAGATTAAGCAAGAAAGAGAAGGCTGGGCGGACTGCATTTTCTTGGATTGTCGGAAAGCCTTTGACACAGTACCGCATAAGAGGCTGGTACATAAGCTGGACAGACAGGCAGGTGTAGCTGGTAAGGTGCTCCAGTGGATAAGGGAATACCTGAGCAATAGGAAGCAGAGAGTTACGGTGAGGGGTGAGACCTCAGATTGGCGTGAAGTCACCAGTGGAGTTCCACAGGGCTCTGTACTCGGTCCTATCTTGTTTCTGATATATGTAAATGATCTCCCAGAGGGTATAGATTCATTTCTCTCAATGCTTGCGGACGATGCCAAAATTATGAGAAGGATTAAGACAGAAGAGGACTGTTTGAGGCTTCAAGAAGACCTAGATAAACTGAAGGAATGGTCGAACAAATGGTTGCTAGAGTTTAACCCAAGCAAATGTAATGTAATGAAGATAGGTGTAGGGAGCAGCAGGCCAGATACAAGGTACCATCTGGGAGATGAAATACTTCAAGAGTCAGAGAAAGAAAAAGACTTGGGGGTTGATATCACGCCAGACCTGTCTCCTGCAGCCCATATCAAGAGGATAACATCAGCGGCATATGCCAGGCTGACCAACATAAGAACAGCATTCAGAAACTTGTGTAAGGAATCATTCAGAACTTTGTATACCACATATGTTAGGTCAATCCTGGAGTATGCAGCCCCAGCATGGAGTTCATATCTAGTCAAGGATAAGACCAAACTGGAAAAAGTTCAAAGGTTTGCCACCAGACTAGTACCCGAGCTGAGAGGTATGAGCTACGAAGAGAGACTACGGGAATTAAACCTCACTTTGCTGGAAGACAGAAGAGTTAGGGGGGACATGATCACCACATTCAAGTTTCTCAAGGGAATTGATAGGGTAGATAAAGACAGTCTATTTAACACAAGGGGCACACACACACTAGGGGACACAGGTGGAAACTGAGTGCCCAAATGAGCCACAGAGATATTAGAAAGAACTTTCTTAGTGTCAGAGTGGTTGACAAATAGAATGCATTAGGAAGTGATGTGGTGGAGGCTGACTCCATACACAGTTTCAAGTGCAGATATGATAGAGCCCAATAGGCTCAGGAACCTGTACACCTGTTGATTGATGGTTGAGAGGCAGGACCAAAGAGCCAGAGCTCAACCCCCGCAAGCACAATTAGGTGAGTACACATGTAGATACTTATATATATAACATGTACATATAGTGCAATAACAGCAAAAGAAGTGTTGGGAGAAGCCATTTTGGTGAGGGAGGTGGCATTATCTTCCTGACTTGTCATGCTGTGTAAGGGTGGCCACTATGCTCTTTGTGCACTATACCAGCTTAGATGAACAGCTATGGTGAACAGAACATGTAGATATTTATATATATATAACGTCTGTATATAGTGAATAAAAGAAAAAACTGTATGGTGGAAGGAGGATGTAGGCGAGTGAGGAGTCACTGAGGGAGGGAGTTGCAGCGAGAGGTTGACTGGCAGATGTGGTAGCCATTCCTCATTGCTTTTTAACTCGCAATATCAAACTTAGTGGTTCGTCATGGTGAACAAAACATGCAGATACTTATATATAACCTGTGTATATAGTGTAATAACCGACAAGGTATTTGTTTATTGTTTTATGAACATAATAAATGAATCAATAATATGCACACCATAATTTTGAGTACAGTGATGATTCACACATTTTATTATATAAATATATCACACTACACACTATTGAATAATATTACATAAAAAAAACGACAGCGTCGACCGTTCATTCCGTGGTCAGAGGAATGAACCAAGACAGGCTGTCTTGGCTCTGCGGATATGGACCGCATGGAAAGCCAAACCCCGAGAAGCTAGCAGATAAGCCACACGAAGCGACCAGCCCCAAAGAGGCAAGGACCGAAGAGAAGCCCCGCAGTTCAGGCTATGAACCACCGAAGAACAGTCCAAATGGAGCCAGATGGTCGAGCCCTGAGTGACCCAAATCCTCCGAAGCGAAAGCCAAACTGCCACAAACTCCTGCACCGTGCTGTGAACCCGACGGAAGGACGGACCCCCATCGCCCTTGACTGGCAAAGCCCCAGCCGAGAGACAATGCCTCCGTGAACACATCGAGCAAGGGGTTGGGTAGGCGCCAAGGCAGTGAACCCTGAAAACCCCAAAGAGGAAGCCGGCGATGCAGCAACCGACATAAGGCCCCTGGAGAATGAACCCAGCGGTCACAAGAGAAGTGGAAGGGGCATCCCCGAAGGACCCAGAACAGACGCCGAAGCCTAACCTGACCAAGCGGGTTGACCAGCACGGCTAAGTTCAGACTTCTCGCACAACTGCTCAAGCAACCGTCGAGTGACCCAGGACCCCCCCCCCCCAGAAACAGCTGAAGGCGGCACCGCAGCCGTAGCAACATCTCCGAATGAAAGAAATGGAAGCGGTCCGAGAGTCCCAAACAAGACCCAGCCAGGTCCGAGCCTGGGACGGAACCAGATGGGACTTCCTCCAGTTAACCAGGAACCTGAACCCGATGAGCTGGGAAAGAACCATACCGCTGGAAAGCAGACATGCTGACCGACTGGGAGCCCACACCAGCCAGTCGTCGAGGTAGGCAAGAACCCGAACCCCTAGCAGACGCAGACGAGTCACCACAACATGGGGAAGATATGTGAATATGAGAGGTGCCAGATTCAAGCCAAAAGGAAGGCAACAAAAGCCTGATAGCCCACCACAAAACCTAACCAATCCCTGAACCCAGGATGAATAGGAACGTACCTTGAGGTCCAGGGATACCATCCAGGCACCTGGATCCAACAGAAGCCGGACCTGAGACAGAGTAGTCATTCAAAAGGAGGGACAAGGAATTCAGGGGTTCAGATGGGACAAGTCCAGAACGAACCTCAGATCTGCACAGTCCCGTTTCGGCACTGGAAATAGTTAGAAAACCTACTTGAGGGACAGAGTCGTTTCGACCATGCCCAAGCGCACCCACTCCAAGTCGACGAAGCGCAGGGGAAGATGTCTGCCCTGCCAGCCCTGAATCTCCTGAACAAGGAGTTGCCCAACGCCACTAGAGGCCGGATGACACCACCGAAAACACCCACAAATTGTGGGACAAAGTGCGAACAAACCAAGTGAGCCCCCCCCCCCCCCACCATTGCCCCATCAATGGGGTGAACCGCAAAAGGGCCGACGACCCTTATGAGAAGCTGACCACCAAACAGAGCAATCATCACGCCGACCAGATGACGCCGGCTCTGGAGACAACGTCAGCTCAGAAACTGGCACCAATGACCCAACTCGACCAATGGAACCTTGAGCCCTGGCACGACATTTGCAAAAAGGCCCGAGAACGGCCACCCCTGAGAATCAACAAGTCCGAAAGAGGATGACAACTAGACGAAGCTGCCTGCAAAAACTGAGTGACAGCAGTCTCTGCAAACAGCAACGGACAAAATGGAGACAAAAACCTAAGAGCCAGGGCCCAAGCAGATTCCAAAGAGAGAGCGAGCACAGTCTGATGGCACGCAAGACAAGAAGCAAAGAACAGAGACACCGCCTCCTTAAGGATAGGCGCAAACAGCTTCAACAGCACGGCCAACGCCCGAGCCGCCAAGAACAGCACACCAGACGAAGGCCGGCACTCAACACCTCAGTTTGGGACCCGGAGCAGAACAGTGCTCCAAACCCTCTACCCCTGAAGAAAAAGCAGAGTCCATGGGAAAGGCTGACAAGAAGGGGGCCTGCTGATGGGTCCCAGAAGCCTCGGCAGGAGGAATTGGCTCGAATGCTTTTGTCCCCAACCCGAAAGGGGCAGCCCCCGAAGCTGCCCGAGTCTCATTACCAACTAAACCCTGCTCTGACTCCAAAACCCTCAGACTTTGGGAGCCGGAAGCAGGGGTAAGAAGTGCAGGATGAACAACAGGGGAAGGACCAGGGAGCGCAGACTGAATCAAAATCGAAGCAATTAATGCCCCCAGGTCCAGGTCCCTATAACCAAAGCAGGGTAGCTGCGGGGCATCAGGGTGGGAACCAACCTAGCACATTACAGCAACCTAAACCTAGCATGCAATGCAGATGCTGCCTGTACCCTAGCAGTAATATCATGAGAATAATATTGGAGAACAAACAGAGAACATGACTCGCAAGATTCTTGGTCAAAGGTGTCAATGACCCAACAGGCAGTAGGGCGGAGGCAAAAAATGTGACTGTCACCCTGAGACAAGGGCACACAGCAACCTTCAAATTCGCACAAATCGGCCTGGGTCTCACAAGACACGTCCATTGAACCCCGACAGGGTTTTCCAGGGACCGTAGGTAGACGGCAATGGGAAGCCCAGGCAAGGTTTTGCAAACCGGTTAAAATCCAAAGCTAACAAGCGGGAAGAGCACAACACTGAAACGCCTGCAACGTGTACAATCATGGGGACCTAGCAGAGGACAACCAAAACAATTTGTAAGTCTTGGCAATTTGTGCGCTAGAGCTTGGTACCAACAAATTTTGGCAATCAATATTTCCAATTGCAGCAATCTGCTCGGCAATTATTTCCTGTGCTCTGCTAATCTTACGCTTTGCATAACCATACTTATCCCTTGCACTAACTCGTTGATATTTAATAGGTGAGATGCCTAATACTGATAAGCTTGTGTTTACACTTTCACAGATTTCCATATTATCAGCAGGGCCATCAGATTCAGTAGAGCTGGACTCACTCACCTGCTTACTGTTGAATTCCTTTCTGCGTGATGTGCACAACTTTTGGCCAGGCTTAATACTGACTTTCAGCATATCTGACATTTTCTCTGCAGTAGCTACTGTGATTGGTCGCAAATCTTTTCGCTTTACGTGGCATTTCTTCTTGAAGGAATTGCAGCAAGTTTTTTGCAAAAATTCAAATTTCGTCAACAGCAAAGCTTCATGATGGAGGCATACTTGAGATTCTCCATCCAAGTTCAGTTCACTTCGCTTTGCTATCAGTTTTTGATCTTCTGCACTATACTGTTTTAGAAACTTCAAGGCTTTGTTGGGAGTGTAGGTTGTCAAGTGACATTCAGACGAGCCACACTTATGGCTAACAATAGCATAAACCAATGGAATCCTGATTCATGATGTATCATTAATCAAATTCAAATCAAATTATTTAACTAACTGAATACAGTAATTTCAAGTGAGACCTGTAATACATTATTATTAATATTGCTTTTTATTTATTTGTATATTTATTGCAAGTAAATACACAAATAAGTAAACAACAATGCTTGACCTGCTGACACGAAACTACAAAGATGTAAAGATAATATAGAACAGGAACCAAAAATAGCACTGATTGTTTAATAATAATTCTGAATCCCACCTGAAAATGTTCTACTCAATGAAGCTTAAAATTTTTCCAATCAGTTTGGATATCAATTTCCTAGCAGTCATGATCAGTGCACAAAGAAGATGGAGAATCATAATTTGATTTTTTCGATATCACACCAAGGTATATAATTTTCAGAGTCCTCTGGCTGAACTATAAATTCAGATCCCAACCTAAATAAAAGTTACTCTTGTACAGAAAAATCTGCTCTATCCAATGGTGTCATTCAGAACCAAATTGGGAATGATGCATATTGAGATACTTTGCCTTGAAAGTTGGCTAGTTTTGCACAAATTTTTTTTTTGGCTAACTTTCAAGTGGGCCACCTCTGGACATATGGATACAACAGAGTTGCTATTGCATCACTACATAATATTGTGCTTATTATACATCGTTGCAAAAGATCATGGCGTTTAGACCTTTTGGTGATGAGCAAGTGGTCACCAAATTGGGGTCCAAATTTCTCACAACAAAATTTGGCAGTGATTTTAGCATGGGATTGGTAGCTGAATGGCTACCCAAACTACTTTTTTTATTACACTGCTATAATCCACACCAAAAGTTGTCCTGGTATGCCAAATTTCACACCTCTCTGGGCACTAGACGTGATTTGATAAAGGGGTCAAAGTTGGCCCTTTTTACGATATGTACACATTAACGGGATGAGAGCCTATTGAACCTATTATTTAAGGTATTTAATAGGTATTTAACATGCCTATTATTTAAGAACCAAAGCAGATTGAGCTCTAATATTTTGCACAATTTCATTTGGGGTCTAGGGCTACTCTATTACAAAATTGCATTAGATTTAGAAAGGGTCGAGTAGGAGGCTTTTGGTGAATTCACATGGAATGACCCAGGTGGAATGATAGCCACACTAGGCAAGAAAAGAAAACAAAAAAGCAAAACCCTGCAAAAGTACAACGACCCTAGAGGAAACAGGAACTGGCCATTGCTAGGTAGGCAGGCTGCACAACTCTCTGACACCCCAACCAGCACGATACCACATTCTACTCAAGGCCAAAACCCGAACACCCCAGGGAAGAGAACCCTAACACGCATGGGCAGTTCTCACAGGGTGCTTAGGGAAGGAAGGCCCTAAGCACATGCAGCCCCAGCACTGATGCAGTATGCCTAGTCACCACACAACAGAGGTCGCCATGAAGGATAAATACTGCCAAGGAAATTGAGGCCAGAGAAGCATCCGCCCTGTATCACAATAGCTAACGAACTGGAGGTCTGAGTAGCCGGCGCAGGGAGGGCTGCGTGGCAGTGGAGTGTGACGTTTGCTTGCTTGCTTGCTTGCTTGCTTGTTTCCTTGGGATTGGAGGGAGTTCTAGCTCCCTTTTCAGTTTTCCATTGTTAAGTTTCTTACCATGTGGGGGCTTGTTTTGTTATGCCTACCTTTCTGGGTGCCTAATCCCAGTCGATAGCACATAAAGAAAACCCCCAACCACAGGAAGGTTTTCCAGGGCTATTGCTCCCTGCAACCTATCTGAAGGAGCCAGGTTCTAGCTCGTGATCTCTGGTAGGTCGAACTCCATAGTTAATGCCCGGTCTAATATCACAGAATTAGCCCGATAGCTCCCAGGAAGCGAAGGGGCTACCCACCGAAAATGTTTATTGTCGCAATATTACTTGTTCAATATTCAATTTATTTACACAATGTACACTTACACACACTATTTACACAGTCATACACTGTATTACACACTCAGTACTTCGGAAGTGAGTGATGATAAAAAAAGCAGTCCATGGTACACAGTGCAACTTCGCACTCAATGTACCAGGTACTGATAGATTTTTGCTATTTCTTCATTTTGTGTGCTTGCAAACAACACACTTATGTACACCCTTGGCTTTAGTTCCTGTAGGTGGTATTTAGCCAAGCTTGTGACGTGTAAGGTAGGATTGAAAAGATCTAGGAAAAGATCAATGTGTAAGATAAAGCTCAAGGAAAAGATCAATGACAAAACTCTGTCCTGGTATCTCATATCTGTCCCAGTATCATTCATATCTTCACATGTATATGGGAAAGTGGGTGTAACACCGGCATCGGAATCATAAAATTGTGGTTTGTATGCTACAAAATTATCACAGTCCTCCCTTGCAAAATCATCCGTGCTCTTTGTACTGGAACCAACATCACTGGCATCACCATGGAAGCTGCAAACACACTGTTCATCTATGCTACTTGTATCAGAAGCATAATCACTGAACCCAGAAAACGATTCATCTATAGTATCACTTTATTCATAAATTGGAGATGACATGTATCGTCATGGGTGGTGCTCAGCCTCTACTGGATACGCTTACTGTAACGTCCTCATCCGTGCTGTATCACTTGTATCTAACACTTGTGTTAGGTCTTTATTGTCCCTTGCTTCATCAATATCACTAGCCTTATTTTCTTCAAACAATATGGTCTGAATTTCACCATCAGAGAGTGATCTTTCAACACTGCGTCCGACAGGGGGATTGGGAGCTAGAGGCACGTGTGCCCTCCAAGTTGCAAACTCAAAACTGAGCCAGCGAGCAGCCCTAGGGTATGCTAAGAATTTTTTTCAAGATGGATGCCTCTCACTGGAGGATCCAGGCATCCATTTTGTACCCAACCTACCGCATGCGCATTTTGATTCATGTGATATCTTAATTAATTAACACTTTCGCTCACGAATGACGCAGCATTGCATCGTTTTTTTACAAAATGGAATTCCACGAACGACGCAGCATTGCGTTATTTCCGGTGGCTAATTGGCAGCGGCTTCGGGAGGGGCGAGCCGCAGGTTTTGGACATTATATGCATATACATCTTGTAGGGAATTTCATTGCGAACACAATGATACCAAAATGAAAGACCTAGGACCAGAATTGACGTAACAAAGTTGAAAAGAGTATACCATTTTATTGCTCTTTATTAGCGCTCACTGGGGTAACACTCCGTCACTTTCTGTTTGCTGTGGGTGGTACGCCTGGCTTTTGGACTTTATATATGCATATAGTCCAGAAGAAAATTCTATTGCGAACACAATGATACCAAAATAAAAGACCTAGGTCGACAATTGAGATGTCCAAAGTGAAGAGAGTACACATTTTATTGCTCTTGCATGCATTAGGGTAACACGCTCCCACTTTCTCACTTTCTTGACTGGCTTTTGGGCTTCATATGCATTTAGTTCTGTAGAGAATTCTATTGTGAACACATTGATATCAATTTGAAAAACCTAGGACAAGAATTGAGATGACAAAGTAGAAAAGAGTATACACTTTTCAGTATTACCGCGTTCTCTAATATAAAGAGGGGGGGTGGCGCCCTGTGGCACAGCACTCCCTTTCTGGTAACCTCGGCACACTTTCATCTTATCGGCGGGGCATTATATGCATATACTCCTGTAGAGAGTTTCATTGCGAACACAATGGTACCAAAATGAAAGACCTAGGACCAGAATTAAGGTAACAAAGTTGAAAGGAGTATACCATTTTATTGCTCTTGATTAGCCCTCACAGGGGTAACGCGCTGTCACTTTCTCTGTTTGCTGTGGGTGGTAGGCCGGGCTTTTGGAGTTTAGATGCATTTACGCAGCTAGAGAATTCTATTGTAAACACAACGATACCAAAATGAAAGACCTAGGACGAGAATTGAGGTAACCAAAGTGAAAAGAATGTACACATTTTATTGCTCTTGCGCGATCCCGGGTAACTCGCTCTCACTTTCTCTGTTTGCTGCGAGTGGTAAGCCGGGCTTTTGGAGTTTATATGCATTTACGCCTCTAGAGAATACTATTGCGAACACATTGATACAAAATTGAAAAACCTATGACAAGAATTGAGGTGACACAGTTGAAAAGAGTATACACTTCTCAGTATTACCGCCCTCTCTAATGGAAGGCCCAGAGCTCTCTTCTGGGTAATAACGGCCTGCTTTCGTCACGTCGGCGAGTGGAGCGTGCTTCAGTTTTTTAAATTATAAGCATACACCCATGTTGGGAATTCTATTGCGAACACATTGATACCAAAATGAAAGACCTAGGACCAGAATTGAGGTAACCAAAGTGAAAGAGTGTACACATTTTATTGCTCTTGCGTGCTCTCAGGTAACTCGTTCTCACTTTCTGTTTGCTGTGGGTGGTAAGCCGAGATTTTGGAGTTTATATGCATTTACGCCTCTAGATAATTCTATTGCGAACACATTGATACCAAATTTAATATCTTAGGACGAGAATTGAGGTGACAAAGTTGAAAAGAGTATACACATTTCAGAATTACCGCGTGCGCTCCCACGAAATGCCAAATGCCAACTGGGGTAGTGTGGCGCTCGCGGGCCCAAAGCAACAAAGTGTTAAAATCAGATTTTCTCAGCCTGCACAATGCCTGCCACAAGTATTGTTGGGCGATGCAGTGCAGTGGTTAAACATCATGTGATTTTCTGGTGCCCAATCAAAAACTTTATTAATATCAGCTTATAGTTTTCAATGTATTCTAATAGAAGTAATTTTCATGCTGATTTTTGAGTCATCTGCAAAAGATGACTAAAAAATTATGACGATATTTGATCATATTTTTATGTGATCATATTTTACATGAGTGTGAACACTTATGTGAAATATTCATTTACAGTGTTAGCTACCCTTTTGTCATCCTATTTAACTTGATTCGTCTCATCTATTAAGGGGTCCTAGAGAGTCCTTTGTTTAGGTTCTTCTTATTAAGGCATAGGACAATTTTTTTATCTTTCTTTATATTTAGGGAAGTTTTCTTTCGTGTATCTTTTGGATGATCTGATATTCTGGGTGGCCGAGTTTAGTGCCTTTTTGTATACAGTGGAACCTCGAGTGACAAGAGGCTCCATCTACAAGCATTTCGAGTAATGAGCGAGCCACTTGCCGAAAATTTGTTTCGATTGACGAGCTTTCGCTTGATTAACGAGAAAGCCACATGATGCTTCCTAGCGTTCTCGCTGGTTCTCGCAAATTCTCGGACGCCTCTGACGACAGTTTTGTTGTTACATCGCGTAGGACAAGCATCCGTCTGCATATATTTATGTTTTTCTTTTGTGGTTTTATGACTACAATTTGTAACCCACGATGTCGCCAAAGAAGCTGCTTGCTAAAGATAGTGTTGTCAAGAGGAAGAAAGACACATTTACTGTAGCTTTGAAGGAAATCATAGCAATACTGCCTCTTCCAGTGAGATCAGGGAAGTGTTGGGAATGTTTAAAAAGGTGGCTGCATTCTTGGAAAAGCATCACCCTGATAAAGCAGTGACAACACGGTGTGTGAACATGTTTAATGACAATTTGCTGTCTCGTTTTAGGAATATCCTAAAATGAAGACAAAAGCAATTATCAATAGATATATTCTTTGGAAGGGTAGAGAAAAGACGAGCAAGTGATAGTGAACCACAACCGAGTCCCAGTGAGGTGAAATTCCCAAGAAGAGAGAGCACAACAGAGTCCCAGTGGGGTGAAATTCCCAAGAAGAGAGAGCCTGCCTGACTCAGAGGTGGATTTTCCTTCCACACCGTAACCCCTCTCCTCCTTCCCACCTCCCCATCGTCTCCTTTAAGCCATCAATGACTCTTCATAAGGTAAAGTACAAGTACAATTGAAAACAGTAAAACAAAACATTTATAATACAGGGGTACCTCGGTTTAAGAGTTTAATCCGTTCCTGGAAACAGCTCGTAACCCGAAAATCGTAAACCGAAGCTAATTTCCCCGTATGAAATAATGGGAAATAAATTAATCCGTTCCTGACTACCCAAAAACCTCACTTCAAACTAAATTTTATACCTAATTCATCAAAATCTACTCTACAAATGTTCAAGTTATTACTTACCCTTGCTGATGACTGCTGTTGGTGTATGGAAGATGGTGAGGAGGGGGGAGAAGGAAAGGTGTTACTGTTTGGAAGGGGAGTCCCCTTCCATTATAACATCAGGCACTGAGGACCTCCCTGGCACGTTTTGCCTGCATACCACTAGGTCCTGGTTATGGAAATGATCCATTGAAGACTGTTTTTCCCTTCTTTGCAACACTTGTCTGTAGTAAGACATCACATTGTCATTTAAAAGGTCAATGCAACGGCCTGCTACAGCTTTGTCTGGGCGAGTTTTTTCAACAAAACTTTGCAGTTCTTCCCATACTTCACACATTTTCTTAATGAGGAAGGGACATCGTCTACTGTCTCTACTCATAACTATTTTCTAAAGTTGAACCTTTCCACTGGCTTTCTTGGTACCCATGGCGAGATATATAATAACAACTTTTATGCTCAAATGGCAAAAAACCAGCATTGAATGTAATGAAACGCCATTTTCTGGGTGAGTCCCGGAGGCTCCCCGGAGCTATCCCAGGCTGATATGCTAATGTCAGACTTTGGCATCAGTCATGTGTATGGAGTTCTTAGGCCTACCGGGAACCACGGCCAGAACCGGGCCCCCTCAGAGAGGCAAGGGGAGCAATGGCCTATAGAAGCCCCCGTGTGGTTGGAAGCATTCTATGTCTGCCATCGACCGGGACAGGCACCCAGAAAGGTAAGCGCCCCAAAACAAACCCCTATTCTGGTTAAAATTGCTACCAAAAGCCGAACTAGTGGATAGAACTCCCCAAAGAAAAACGAGCAAACTAGTGTGACGTCACACGCTGCCGCGCCGCTGTCTGCGCAGCTCCCCCCTCCCCGGGAGGGGGAAGGGGAGCCCCAGACCCTCCGCACCGGCTACCCACACCTCAGTTCTTGAGGCTGGATGTCAAAAACGCGAAAAAAACACCGACCGGAGGGAGGGAGAGATGCCGGGGAGCCTCCGGGACTCACCCAGAAAATGGGGTTTCATTACATTCAACGCTGGTTTTCTGGGGGGAGCCCCGTCGGCTCCCCGGAGCTAACTACCCACAGACGGAAAAAAGAGGGACTTACAGGGAGGCGGTCGTCGCTCACTCCTCAACTCGAAGCCGAGACAACTGGCTGCAACCGCCGACCCAAAGCAACACAGGCCGCCGGGACCCAGGAACATTGACAAGGTAACGAGCAGCCAGGACCCTGTTTGACCGCCAAAACCCCGCGCCCGAATATCAGACCAAGACATATTCCCAAAGACGGCAGCAAGCGCCGCGAACTTCCGAACGTCATGGCACAGGGATAGACCGCAGGCTGGCTGGACTTAATAACCCTGCGGACGACCTGAGAGACCCGCACCCGCGAACAGGGAAGAAGGGAAACCGGATCAACCCAGAGCGCGTCCCCGGACACAGAAGCCG
>WNGS01063839.1:2407155-2428050 GCA_020271785.1 Procambarus virginalis | reverse complement strand
TGGGAGCTGCATGTGGCATTGTTGCTTGCATCTCCGCGGTACAACAGAACCCTCCTTGCCATACTTACTAGCAGCTGTGACACAACACAGCACTGAAGTAGTTATAGACGGTCTTCTGCCGATTTTACTAGGTAATATGTAGCAGGTGAGCTACAACATCCATGAGGTGGAAGAAGAACTTTTTCGTCCACTTCACAGACTTGCGCACGCACTCCACTCCACCAAGCATCATGTCACACTTATCGACGAGGCGCATGTTCACGTTATAGTCTATGACACAGTCTGGCTTTACATGGTGTTGCGTGTCTGAAAGTGGACTTTCCCACTGTCCACATGGCACGGTGTGAATCGTAGTCAGCATATTCACCTCGCGTTGTCCTTCCACCGCACTGACAGCGTTTGTCACACTTGCGCAGCTGGCACTCACCCACGGCTATAGCTATACCGAACACTGGCATTTCCTTCCTGTGGCCCTTCACAGTGCCACATACACCGGTGTTGTGGGCAAGGAGGTATCTGGTCAGCAAGGGCTGGTGTAATAGTTGTCGGTGAACAGTACATGCCCCTTGTTCAGCAACGGTTCCATCAGGGTTTTCACGACACTGCCTGAGAACCGTGTTACATCTTGAGCTGGTATGTCGACGTCTGTACCAGAATATAATATCATGTCCAAGACGATACCAGTCTCACAGTCGCACAGCACAAAAAACTTCAGTCCAAATCGGTGCCGCTTTGATGGGATGTACTGCTGAATGCCAGTCGCCCCTGAACAGTACAAGCGACTCGTCAATAACCACATTCTGTCCAGGTACAAAATAATCCCTGAACTTCCTCTCATGTCACTGAACATCTTCCGTACTTTCCACAGTCTGTCTTGTCTGTCCTCATTTGCATTATTCTCGAAATGCAGGCACCTGAGAATCAAGAGATACCTATCACGCGACATGTACGGTTGAACACGGGCGATGGAACAAGGCTGTCTTTGCTCCAATATTCCTGGATGACAGATTTCTCAGAGTGCTTCATCATCATGGTGAGTGCCAGAAACACGTACATTTCGTCGATTGTCGTGTCCTTCCATCGCGTGAGGCGTGAGGCAGGTAAAATGCCGTCGTCTATGAGGCTGTGAGCGAACCTGTTTGTCTCAGTCACAAGATGCGTCATGAATACATTGTCAAAATATGCCTGAAAATATTCCATGTCTGCCATATCATCACCAGTATATGGAAATAATGGTGTAACACCAAAATCGCTATCATCAAATGTTGGTATTTGAGGGACAAATGTGGTGCAATCCTCCCACACAAGTACACCAGGGGGTTTGTGTTGGCGCCAACACCACGGCCAAACACCACCACGAGCACCATAACTACGGCTACGTGGTCTGCTGCTTCTGCTGGAGCTGCGTGAGGGTATGCTAGACGCTGAGGCAGATTTACGTACTGTAGGCCTACCACGAATAAATGATGTTGAGGGGCCACTGTCATTGTTGTCCACATGCTGTGAGGCACGCCGCCGCCTGCCCCGGCGTGTTGCTGAGGCAGCAAAACCCCGCCTGGTAACACCACCGCTGCTCGTACTCGGGTCGTCTACACTACTCGTATCAGAGCCAATGTCACTGAAGCCCGAGAATGATTCGTCACACGTACTATCACTGAATAAACTACTAGCGTCTGGGGACATACATGGTGGTGGTGATGATAACGGTGTTGACCCAGGGCGGC
Source organism: Procambarus virginalis (assembly GCA_020271785.1). NCBI lineage: Eukaryota > Metazoa > Arthropoda > Malacostraca > Decapoda > Cambaridae > Procambarus > Procambarus virginalis. The sequence goes on along the minus strand of WNGS01063839.1, from coordinate 2,426,326 downwards.
GAGGCAGGCCGGGCGAGGCACGTGTACCATACACACTCGCCGCATCTTCAAATTCCGTCTCCTCCTCACTCGTATCAGATATCTGAGTAAGGTCTTTCTCAGGATCATAGTCTAGGTCATCATCCAGAGCACCGTCATCATACAAAATGTCGCGTATTTCCTCCTCAGAGAGTCGTTTTCCATGACCGCGGGTCACCGTGGAGGGGAGCTCGTAGAGGATGCGTCAGACATGGTTGCTGCTGTGAAACTGAGGCTCCCCACGGCCGCAGGGCATGCTGGGATTTTTTTTGAAGATGGCGGACGATCACTGGGCCCCCCACCCACCCATACCCTACCCACGTCACCGCGCGCCAGTTTTGAATGGAACGTGAAAAATAAAAATACCTGGAGGCGCGCTGCGCAAACCAGACGCGAGCCTGGAGGCGCGTTGCGCAGTTAAAGGGTTTAAAAGAGGATACTATCAACTCTACAACATACCAAAACTATTCAGCAATCACAATTGTCGTCCAATTCAAAGAGTGGTGGTACTGCTCTTTACTACCCACAAGAACTGACTTGCTTAAAAGTAATAAAACTAGGACCCCTGTGGAGAGGATATCTTTGCCTGTTCAGAGTCAAGGGGGGCGAGGCTGTCCTGACTGTGGGAGCACTTATAGAATTCTTAATACTGATGTGATTGAATTCAACTCTAGCCTTAGAAATCTCATACTCGAGAGATGAATAGAAATGCTGATGATGCTAAGATAATAGGGATGATAAGAAACCTAGATGATGTCATGCCTTCAAGAAGACCTGAACAAAATAAGTATATGGAGCAACACTTGGCAAATGGAATTTAATGTGAATAAATGCCATGTGTATGGAATGTGGAATTGGAGAACATAGACCCAACACAACCTATAAATATGTGAGAAATCGTTAAACAATTCTGACAAAGAAAGGGATCTAGGGGTGGTTCTAGATAGAAAACTGTCACCTGAGGACCACATTAAGAACATTGTGCAAGGAGCCTATGCTACACTTTCTAACTTCAAAATTGCTTTTAAATACAAGGATAGAGAAATACTAAAGAAATTGTTCACGACTTTTGTTAGACCAAAGCTGGAATATGCAGCGGTTGAATGGTGCCCATATTTTAAGAAGCACATCAACAAACTGGAAAGGGTGCAACGACATGCCACTAAGTGGCTCCCAGAACTGAAGGACAAGAGCTACGAGGAGAGGTTAGAGGCATTAAATATGCAAAAAATAGAAGATAGAAGAAAAAGAGGCGATATGATCACTACATTCAAAATAGTAACAGAATTGATAAAATTGATAGGGAAGAATTCCTGAGACCTGGAACTTCAAGAACAAAAGGTCATAGATTTAAAACTAACTAAACAAAGCTGCCAGAGAAATATAAGAAAATTCACTTTTGTAAATGAGTGGTAGGTGGTTGGAAACAAGTTAGATGAGAAGATGGTGGAGGCCAAAACCGTCAGTAATTTCAAAGCATTATATGACAAAGAGTGCTGGGATGACGGGACACCACGAGCGTAGCTCTCATCCTGTAATACACTTAGGTAATTACACTTAGGTAATTACTAGAGAACAGACTGAACAAAAACCACTTAATTATTTCTAGAGACTAACATTGACCTCACAAGCCTGATAACCCTCCTGCTGCTAGTTCCTCAATTGTATGAATTCCTGCTTCTTCATACCTTAATCACTAGACCTACTAGAATTACTGATAGTACTACCATAGCTCTTGACCACATCTGGACTAACATAACTCTCCACTACTTCAGGGATAATCATTGATAGTACCACAGACCAGTACCCCACATTTCTCCTAACTAACATTAACAAACACCTCTAGATACAAGGAAGATAAGCTTTAGGCTGCACAATGAAACTTCTATAGGCAATTTTATGGCTGCTGCTGCTAATATCAACTGGGAGTCTGAATTAGGTAACATAGGGGGACATCAACCTAGCAGTGCAATCATTTATTCAAAAAACTCTTAGCCTTTATAACACCCCTGTCCTATGCTAACGAAACAAGTTACAATTAAAAGGCTAAACAATCCATCGCTTACAAAGCGGATATTTAAAACTATTAATAAAAAACTTGACCTTGAGAAGAGTATAGGTTAGGAATCGTCTCCAAGATTTTCAAGAATTACTATCAGTGCTATCTAAAATAATTAGGAGAGCCAAAATTAAATATTACGAAAATAAATTTACCCAAAATAAGGGGCAACATTAGAAAATATGGAGTACTATTTCACAAATATTGAGATCAAAAAAAGATTTTAAATAAAAAACCAATACTCCTGTCCAATAACGATGGTTTGCTTTCAGCCTCTGAGACTGAAATTGAATTCAGTAGGTTCTTCTCATCCATTGGGTCATCCCTTGCTAATGATATTCCATCCTCCAGTACTAATGTTAAGGACTAACTTGCAGGTAACTATCCCACGGTCTCTGTACCTAATGCCTACTATTCCACTGACGTTAACAAGATAATCCTTTTTCGTTAAAACAAGTCTAGTGCCCTCGCGGAGATACCAACTCTAATTTACAAAATAACTCCAGATTTTTAGCTCCAGCCAGTGCATGCTCTACAACAAGTCACTTGAACTCCACACCTTCAGATATTCTAAAAAAATGATAGTAACCCCCGTCCATAAATGTGGTGATCTCATGACGTCGTCAACAACTTCAGACCTATATCAACTTTGCCAAACTTGTCAAAAAATATTTGAAAACTAATCTACAAGCAGCTTTACTTATATCTAGCCAAACACAATATACTTAACTCTTGCCAATATGGCTTCAGACCCAAAAAAAGCACTACGATGCACCTATTAGAATGATTATCTTGATACATGCAGCTCCTGATAAAATTGAGTTCCTGTTGGTATTTGTTGACCTACGTAAGGCTTTTGACACTGTCAACAACCAAAACCTCCTTCATAAATTACAGCATTATGGAGTCAGAGATCACTCCCTCCAATATCTTCAGTCTTACCTTACTGACAGGCTCCAGTATGTTTCTGTGAATAATTCAATTTCTCCCACCCTACCCATTAACATTGGTATTCCTTAAGGCAGCATACTTGACCCTCTCCTGTTTCTCATCTACATTAATGACCTTCCAAATGCTTCTCAACACCTCAAACCAATTCATTTGCTGATGACACAACCTTCCTTTTCTCCAGTCCTGACCCTCTTGCTCTAAATGACACAGTGAATATTGAACTAAATGAAGTCCATCTTTGGCTAACTGCCAACAGACTCACCCCTAACATTCACAAAACATATATTTTGTTTGGCAATAAATCCTCAAATTAAATTAATTAATAATAAACACAACCAAATTAGTAGCAAAGTAGATGGCAAATTTCCTTGGTGTTCTCATCGATAACAAGCTGAATTTCAGGGACACATTCTAATATAAAAAAAACAGCGTTGAATGTAATGAAACGCCATTTCTGGGTGAGCCCGGAGGCTCCCGGAGCTATCCCAGGCTGATATGCTAATGTCAGACTTGGCATCAGTCATGTGTATGGAGTTCTTAGGCCTACCGGGGAACCACGGCCAGAATCCGGGCCCCCCAGAGAGGCAAGGGAGCAATGGCCTATAGAAGCCCCCGTGTGGTTGGAAGCATTCTATGTCTGCCATCGACCGGGACAGGCACCCAGAAAGGTAAGCGCCTCAAAACAAACCCCTATTCTGGTTAAAATTGCTACAAAAAGCCGAACTAGTGGATAGAACTCCCAACAGAAAACAAGCAAACTAGTGTGACGTCACACGCCGCCGCGCCGCTGTCTGCGCAGCTCCCCCCCCCCGGGAGGGGAAGGGGGAGCCCCAGACCCTCCCATGCGGCTACCCACACCTCAGTTCTTGAGGCTGGATGTCAAAAATGTGAAAAACCGCCAAATGGAGGGAGGGAGGGATGCCGGGGAGCCTCGGGACTCACCCAGAAAATGGCGTTTCATTACATTCAACGCTGGTTTTCTGGGGGGAGCCCGTCGGCTTCCCGGAGCTAACTACCCACAGAAGGAAAAAGAGGGACTTACCCGGAGGCGGTCGTCGCTCACTCCTCAACTCAAAGCCGAGACAACTGGCTGCAACCGCCGACCCAAGCAACACAGGCCCGACGGGGCCCAGGGACATTCCAAGGTAACGAGCAGCCAGGACCCTGTTCGACCGCCAAAAATCCCATGCCCGAATATCAGACCAAGACATATTCCCAAAGACGGCAGCAAGAGCCGCGAACTTACGAACGTCATGGGCACAGGGATAGACCGCAGACTGGCTGGACATAATAACCCTGTGGACGACCTGAGAGACCCGCACCCGCGAACAGGGAAGAAGGGAAACCGGATCAACCCACAGCGTGTCCCCGGACACGGAAGCCGTGGCGCGCAAATAACGGTGAAGCGCCGCAACCGGACACAAAACATGATGCACCCCGGCCTGACCAACCAAGCATCAACCACCCACGGACCTCTCGGAACGCAGCAGTCTCATTCTTTGCCAGAAAAAGGAGGACGGCTGCAAGCGAACAAACAATCACCACGACCAAAAGAGCAGAAACCCCTGCGCCGGAGGAGAGCATGAAGCTCCGACCCCCCCGACCCCCAGAGGCCAAAGCCAACAAGAAAAGAGCCTTGGAAAAAACAATCCCGGACGAAGGGGCCACAACGAAACGAGGAGATGAAAGGAAAGCGGAGTACTCTGTCCAAAGACCAGGACGGCTCAGGCGGCGCATGAGCAGGCCGGAGGGTGAAACAATGCACGAGACAGCTTGCGAAAACGGCGCAGACGTAACATCGATACCGAAGCAAGCTGAAGCGGCTCCGCCAGCGCCGCACGATACGAGGCGACAGTGTAGGCATAAGATGACGGTCCTGAAACAACCACGAGAGGAATGACAAGACCACCCGAACAGACAAGGGATATCACGACGAAAGACGCAAAAGAAACAGAAGGACCGTAGGAAACTTCATACTGCCTCGAGAAGAAGCCCGCAGTGAGACACCAACAGGAGGCCACCTGATCACCATAGAGATGATGATAAACTCGAGTCAAAATTCCATACGCGAAGACTCGGGAGGGGAGATCGAACCAGCCACGTGACGCACCGGCCCGATCTGCTGAAAGAGGCGGAGGAGCCGTGGAAAAACCCTTCGGTTCGGACACCGAGCAACCAGCGCCTGAAACCAAGGCTGGGCCGGCCACCAGGGGCCAGAAGGACAACTCTCCCTGGTAAGTCTCTAAGCGAGTCGGGACCTGGAGCAACAGCTGAACTGGGGGAAAGAGGTACAGGAACCCCCCACCTCGACCAGTTCTAGCCGCAAGGCGTCGACCTCGACGGCCTCGCGATCGGGGAAGGACGCCGCATACACGGGAAGACGTCGCGACCATGCCGACGCGAATAGGTCCACCTCGGGATGCCCGAACGTTGGCAAAGCCAACAGAAGGACTCGTCGTCGACCGTCCACTCCGTGGAGAGGGGAACGAAGCGAGACAGGGCATCGGCCAAGACGTTGGACACGCCCGTACGTGAACCGCCAGGAGAGCCAAACCCGAGAACTCAGCAGACGAGTCACCGAAGCGACCAACCCCAAAGAGACAAGGACCGCATCGAAACCAAGCGGTTCTGCAACGAACCACCAGAGAGCAGTCCGATGGAGCCGGATCGTCGATCCGCGGGCACCCAAATCCTCCGAAGAGGGAACCACACTGCCGCGAACTCCCGCACGTGCTGTGAGCTCGACGGAAGGATGGACCCCAACGCCCNAGCCCCACCTCGACCAGTCCAGCCAAAAGGCATCGACCCCGACAGCCTTGCAATTGGGGAAGGGTGCCGCAAAACGAGAAGGCGCCTCAACCACGCCGACGCGAAGACGTCCACCTCGGGACGCCCGAACGTCTGGCAAAGCCAACGGAAGGAAGCATCGTCGACCGTCCACTCCGTGGAGAGGGGAACGAAGCGAGACAGGCCTTCGGCCAAAACGTTGGACACTCCCTGTACGTGAACCGCCAGGAGAGCCAAACCCTGAGAACTCAGCAGACGAGTCACCGAAGCGACCAACCCCAAAGAGACAAGGACCGCATCGAACCACAGTGGTTCAGGCAATGAACCACCAGAGAGCAGTCTGAATGGAGCTGAATCATTGATCCGCAGGTGACCCGAATCCTCCGAAGAGCAAAACACACTGCTGCGAACTCCCACACCATGCTGTGAGCTCGACGGAAGGACGGACCCCAACGCCCCTGGCCGGCCTGGTGAGCACTGGTCACAAAGCCGCAGCCGAGAGACGACGCATCTGAGTACACATCGAGTGAGGGCTTGGGTAGTCGCCAAGGCACTGAACCCCAAAAAATCCGAAGAGGAAGCCGGTGACGCAGCAACCGACGCAAGGCCCCTGGGGGTCGAACCCTGCGATAGCGAGAGAGGCGGGGTTCTCCCCCCGGAGAACCAACACATCCGACATAGGCTGTCAACCAGGTGAAGCCCCCCTGCAGAAAATGCACCACCGCCCACAGCAGACTCTGAAAACAGCAACAGAAAGAAAAGGGATGAAAATCTAAGAGCCAGGGCCCAAGCAGATTCCAAAGAGTGTACGAGCACCACCTGTCAGTAGGTGAGACGCGAAGCAAAGAACAGATATCGCTTCCTTTAGAATCGGCACATACAACTTCAACAAGGCAGTTGATGCCCGAGTTGCCAAGGCAAGCGCACCGGACACCGGCCTGGAACCCAGCTCCTCCACATCCTCCTCAAGCCAGTCCAAAGACAGCTCCAGGAGGGAAAAGAAGCGCAAGACTGAAGCCAAATGCCAACAAGTGCAAAAACCCTTGGCCACCAGGGACGCCAAAAGGCAGAGAACCTGCACGTGAAGCAGCACCTTGCCGATATCATGAGGAAGCACAGCGGCAGACAAGCACACATTGAGGTGCTCAAACTCGCCCCCAGGTAAACCTGAACGACCAATCAACTCCCGCCACTCCAGGGTGCGGGTTCAACAGAACGCATGCCCCACCCCAATGAAAAGAAAGGGCACTCTGCCAGCCAGGAAGACTCCGGCACCTCGTAATGCACCCAGTAAGGAAAAGAGAAGCCAAACTCAAAAGAAGAAGAATCCATTATCGAGGCGTAATAGGGTCTCACAGGAGGTAAGCCGCAAGGGCCTCCTGCACATCCCTCAGTGGGATGGGGGAAGCCGAAACCCCTCCAGAAGGAGGGAACGGAGGAACCCAATGGAACCCGGAACCAAACCCAGGGAGGAGTCGAACCATATCAATCTCATACAGGGAGGGGGATAGGAAAACCCCCTCCTACTGTAATAACAAGCCCTGAACCGAGGGTACTAACACCCAAGCGAGGGTCAAACGAGGCCCAAGCCCCCCAAGTCAACTCCTCCCCAGCCCCAGGATCCTCCACATCAGAACCTGGGGCTGAGCCATCCTCCAAACCCTCTGCCTCTGGAGAAAAGGCAGAGTCCACCAGAAAAGCAGGGATGAAGGGGGTCCGCTGGCGTGACCCAAGAGCCCCGACAGGAGGAACAGGCTCGAATTCCTTCGTTGCCAATCTGGAAGGGGCAGTCCATGAAGCTTTCGAGTCTCACTACCAAGAAAACCCCTGCCCCGACTCCGAAACTCTCAGACGTTTGGAAGCCGGAAGCAGGGGAAGGGAAGCAAGGTGAACCACAGCAGGGGAAGGACCAGGGGGCACGGACAAAACCAGAGTCGAAGCGACTAACACCCCGAAGTCCGGGTCCCTATAACCCGGGGCAGCCACGGGGCATCCGGAAAGGCAATTAACCTTTAAATTGCGCATCGCATCATATGATGCTTTGGAGTACTACACAAAATTTAAATGGCCCGCGGATACACGGGGTTCACCACACCTTCATCAGAGCTCTTGTACACAGATGCCATTTTTTTTAAAAATCGTGGGCCAAATTCCCGGGTGTTAGGAGCCTCAGTATTGAGTGAGCTACCAAGCCTGACACACGCAACATGAGCTCACAGCACTGCTGTTCAGCTTGTGACCACAGCATCGCCTAAAAATGCCATAATATACTTGTTCATGCTATTATGTAGCGATGATATTATTACAGACGACTCCTGACTGTGATAAAACTGACCAGGGTTCTGATAATAGCAGGATTGTGGTGATATTTAGCGCTGTGCTCCATGGAGGGAGGAGTAATGCTGTGGGAGGGAGGGTGGTGGCGACGTCTTCTGACTGTGTGTGGCCACCTTTTATTGACTGCACTCACCATACCAGCTTAGTGGTTCGCTATGGTGAACACAAATGTAGACACTTATATATAACATGTGTATAGATGGTATAAACAGCAAGAGGAGTAGGTTGGGAGCCGCCATTTTGGTGAGGGCAGTGGCGTCGTCTGCACGATTTATCATGTTGTTTACTGGTTACCACGATGGTCTTTGGGCACCATACTTGTACAAGTATGGTGAATAAAACAGGTAGATATTTATATATAATGTGTGTATATAGCGTAATAACACCACAAACAGTAATGTTGTAGGAGAAATATTAGTGCGTCTGGCCTTGAGGGTGGCAGCCATCAGCCGACTGTAATTACCTAAGTGTAATTACCTAAGTGTAGTTACAGGATGAGAGCTACGCTCGTGGTGTCCCATCTTCCCAGCACTCTTTGTCATATAATACTTTGAAATTACTGACGGTCTTGGCCTCCACCACCTTCTCCCCTAACTTGTTCCAACCATCTACCACTCTGTTTGCGAAAGTGAATTTTCTTATATTTCTTCAGCATCTTTGTTTAGCTAGTTTATATCTATGACCTCTTGTTCTTGAAGTTCCAGGTCTCAGGAAATCTTCCCTATCGATTTTATCAATTCATGTTACTATTTTATACGTAGTGATCATATCACCTCTTTTTCTTCTGTCTTCTAATTTTGGCATATTTAATGCCTCTAACCTCTCCTCGTAGCTCCTGCCCTTCAGTTCTGGGAGCCATTTAGTAGCATGTCTTTGCACCTTTTCCAGTTTGTTGATGTGCTTCTTAAGATATGGGCACCACACAACCGCTGCATATTCTAGATTTGGCCTAACAAAAGTCGTGAACAATTTCTTTAGTATATCGCCAACCATGTATTTAAAAGCAATTCTGAAGTTAGAAAGCGTGGCATAGGCTCCTCACACAATATTCTTTATGTGGTCCTCAGGTGATAGTTTTCTATCTAGAACCACCCCTAGATCTCTTCCTTTATCAGAATTCTTTAAAGATTTCTCACATAATATATAGGTTGTGTGGGGTCTATGTTCTCCTATTCCACATTCCATAACATGGCATTTATTAACATTAAATTCCAATTGCCAAGTGGTGCTCCATATACTTATTTTGTCCAGGTCATCTTGAAGGGCATGACAATCATCTAAGTTTCTTATCCTTCCTATTATCTTAGCATCATCAGCAAACATGTTCATATAATTCCGTATACCAACTGGTAGATCATTTATGTAGACAATAAACATCACTGGTGCAAGAACTGAACCCTGTGGTACTCCACTTGTGACATTTCTCCAGTCCAATACATTGCCTCTGATCACTGCCCTCATTTTTCTATCAGTCAGAAAATTTTTCATCCATGTTAGAAGCTTACCTGTCACCCCTCCAATATTTTCCAGTTTCCAGAACAACCTCTTATGTGGAACTCTGTCGAAAGCCTTTTTTAGGTCCAGATAGATGCAGTCACTGTGTGAGGTCCTACGTCTTTGTGCATTTACTCACCATACAAGCTTAGATGTACAGTTATGGTGAACAAAACATGTAAATACTTATATATATAACGTCTGTATATAAAAGCAAAAACAATATGGTGGGTGGAGAATGGTGGCAAGTCAGGTTAGGTGAGGGAGGGAGGGAGTGACAGCCAGTGGCGGGCTGCCACTGCCACTGCCACTCAGCATATCAACTTAGTGGTTCATTATGGTGAACACGAATGTAGATACTTATATATAGCGTCTGTATATAGTGAATAAAAGCAAAAACAGTATTGTGGGAGGAGAATGTGGTTGAGTCAGGTGACTTGAGGGAGGGCGTGAGTGGCTGGCTGGTACACGGCGGTCACTCCTCGTTACTTTTTGACTCATAATAGCAACTTAGTGGTTCGTTATGGTGAACAAAACATGCAGATACTTATATATAACCTGTGTATATAGTGTAATAACCAACAAAGTATTTGTTCACTGTTTGATGAACATAATTGAATCAACAATATGCACACCATATTTTTGAGTACAGCGATGTTTCACTCATTTTATTATATAAATATATCACACTACACACTATTGAATAATATTACAGCAAAAAAACTACAAAAAATCAATCAGAGACATTGATATAATTAGGTAAATATCTCTTTGTGACAACTCCTGCCTGACAGCTGGTGAGCAACAGACCGTCTGGAACGCATGCTGAGTCAGCGCCTGTTTTTTGCCAGACTTCCCCGCCCTATAGCGAGCAATATATGCAACTTACGATTTTTTTATTATTTTTCCCGTGATCAGTGAACACAAATTAAAAGATTAGGAAGAATTTTTTTTTTTCAAAATTACATGCACCTGTGGGGAACAAAGGATATTATACCCCTAGCATGTTAAAGGTTAATGTTCAAAATGCAAAAAATCACCACAAAAGCGGAATTTCTTATAGGCGCGACCGTCACTAAGCAGGCAGCTGTAGTAAACTGAGGCAGGTCGGCCGCGTGACCGGGAACCACGAGCTCGGTCGACCCGAATGTGTACCAACAAATATCGTAAGTCAACGACACCATCGGATGTTGAGTCTTATTTTACGATGAACTTTGTATCGTAACTCAAAATTATCGTAAGTAGGGGTAATCGTAAGTCGAGGTGCCACTGTACTAATTTTACTGTTGAGTTAAACAGAGGCTACAGTTAAGGATTTGCGCCCAGTAAATCCTCCCCGACCAGGATACGAACCCATGACAAAGCGCTTGCGAAACGCCAGGCGAGTGTCTTACCACTACACCATGGAGACTGGATCAGTATGCACAACAAAAGAGAATTTGTTGTCAACTGTTTGAATCAGGGCACTAACATCATCAAAGTGTTTGCTTAGAGATCATGGGTGATTTAGGTGATATTAATCACCTAAAGTAAAGTAAATTTGATTTGTATTGGTCATTTATTGGAATTAATTATTCTAGTTAATTTTTATTATTTTTTAAGTTATACAATTTTTTTAGGGTCTTAACTAAGCTTTTCTTTATAAATTATCATTAAGTTTATATTACCTTATAAATTTTTCAACTTTTTTTTTGTAACCTAGGTTGCCCTAGGTTACAAAGGCTAGGTTACAAAGGCTAGGCTCCACCCTTGCTCCATTGTTCTCTTGGCTTTGTCTGTGTCTTCTAGTGCAAATTATTACTTTCAGTGTACCTGAAAGTACCTTAAAGCAACCTACCTCATTTTTTGCATAGTTTTGTATATTTTTTTTATATCTAGATCTTTTTTTATAATTGTCTTTTTTGCCTTTTTCTGTCAAACAGCCCTCTTATGCAAACTAGTATAGACCCAGAACTAAACCTCTTGTCTAGTATCTATGACAATCATCACTTTAATAATCAAAACTGCAGGTATTATACAGCACATGATGTAAACAATGTTTTAACACATAATCACAATGTTTCTGTAATTAACTTGAATGTAAGATCTCTAAGCAAACACTTTGATCATGTTAGTGCCCTGTTTCAAACAGTTGACAACAAATTCTCTTTTGTTGTGCTTACTGAAACGTGGTTAACCCTTTAACTGCGTTGCCTCCAAATATGACACCCCCGTGGTGCGCAGGAAATAAATTCTCTGGAAAAAATTCTTTTTTCTTTTTAAAGTGTCAAAAACCCTTCCCTCAGTATGGGTATGTAAAAAAAAAGTCGTAATTGTACTTACTTTGGCTGCTATGGGGTCCGTAAGTTGGGGCGTGACGTCATGATTCCCCGTGCGCCCGTGCTGTAAGCTCCCGGGGCGGGTGGGGCGCTTGGGGCGGGGCGCGCGAGTTGCCGCGAATATATTTTCGGTCATTTTTTGCGCACCTTTCTAAATACATTTTCATTGATTTTACATGGCAATCCAATGTATAATGAACACGTACACTCTATTATCGCAGTACAACATCCGTACTGTCCGTAAACACTGTGTTACGTGCATCGCAAACAACGTCACTTATCCTGCACAATTTCCAATGTATCATGCCTAATATATTTATATTTACACTTTATATACACACTGTACAGTATCACACACTATATACACACATCATAAACACACTCAGTACTCCGCGAGTGTGTGATATGCTGCGAAACAGCCAACGGGGCAGAGTGGCACCTTGCACTCCACGCACCAGGTGCTGATGCATCTTCGTTTTTGTTCTCTGCGGGTAGTGTTCCTGCATACTATACAGCACGTTTACCCTTCTCCCGTGATGCTGTGCCTGGCATATACTCGAGCATATGTACACTGAAGTTTTCATTACCCGTCAATCTGTCTGGAGCTGCATGTGGCATTGTTGCTTGCACTCCGCGCGGTACAACAGAACCCTCCCTGCCATACTTTACTAGCAGCTGTGACACAACACGAGCACTGAATGTACGTATAGACGGTCTCCTGCCTGATTTTACTAGGTACATATTGTAGCAGTTGAGCACTACAACATCCATGAGGTGGAAGAAGAACTTTTTCGTCCACTTCACAGACTTGCGCACACACTCCACTCCACCAAGCATCATGTCACACTTATCGACGAGGCGCATGTTCACGTTATAGTCTATGACACAGTCTGGCTTATACATGGTGTTGCGTGTCTGAAAGTGGACTTTCCCACTGTCCACCATGGCACCGGTGTGAATCGTAGTCAGCATATTCACCTCGCGTCTGTCCTTCCACCGCACTGACAGCGTTTTGTCACACTTGCGCAGCTGGCACTCACCCACGGCTATAGCTAAACCGAACACTGGCATTTCCTTCCTGTGGCCCTTCACAGTGCCACATACACCGGTGTTGTGGGCAAGGAGGTATCTGGTCAGCAAGGGGCTGGTGTAATAGTTGTCGGTGAACAGTACATGCCCCTTGTTCAGCAACGGTTCCATCAGGGTTTTCACGACACTGCCTGAGAACCCGTGTACATCTTGAGCTGGTATGTCGACGTCTGTACCAGAATATAATATCATGTCCAAGACGATACCAGTCTCACAGTCGCACAGCACAAAAAACTTCAGTCCAAATCGGTGCCGCTTTGATGGGATGTACTGCTTGAATGCCAGTCGCCCCTTGAACAGTACAAGCGACTCGTCAATAACCACATTCTGTCCAGGTACAAAATAATCCCTGAACTTCCCTCTCATGTCACTGAACATCTTCCGTACTTTCCACAGTCTGTCGTGTCTGTCCTCATTTGCATTATTCTCGAAATGCAGGCACCTGAGAATCAAGAGATACCTATCACGCGACATGTACCGGTTGAACACGGGCGATGGAACAAGGCTGTCTTTGCTCCAATATTCCTGGATGACAGATTTCTCAGAGTGCTTCATCATCATGGTGAGTGCCAGAAACACGTACATTTCGTCGATTGTCGTGTCCTTCCATCGCGTGAGGCGTGAGGCAGGTAAAATGCCGTCGTCTATGAGGCTGTGAGCGAACCTGTTTGTCTCAGTCACAAGATGCGTCATGAATACATTGTCAAAATATGCCTGAAAATAATCCATGTCTGCCATATCATCACCAGTATATGGAAATAATGGTGTAACACCAAAATCGCTATCATCAAATGTTGGTATTTGAGGGACAAATGTGGTGCAATCCTCCCACACAAGTACACCAGGGGGTTGTTGTTGGCGCCAACACCACGGCCAACACCACCACGAGCACCATAACTACGGCTACGTGGTCTGCTGCTTCTGCTGGAGCTGCGTGAGGCTATGCTAGACGCTGAGGCAGATTTCCGTACTGTAGGCCTACCACGAATAAATGATGTTGAGGGGCCACTCTCATTGTTGTCCACATGCTGTGAGGCACGCCGCCGCCTGCCCCGGCGTGTTGCTGAGGCAGCAAAACCCCGCCTGGTAACACCACCGCTGCTCGTACTCGGGTCGTCTACACTACTCGTATCAGAGCCAATGTCACTGAAGCCCGAGAATGATTCGTCACATGTACTATCACTGAATAAACTACTAGCGTCTGGGGACATACATGGTGGTGGTGATGATAACGGTGTTGACCCAGGGCGGCGAGGCAGGCCGGGCGAGGCACGTGTACCATACACACTCGCCGCATCTTCAAATTCCGTCTCCTCCTCACTCGTATCAGATATCTGAGTAAGGTCTTTCTCAGGATCATAGTCTAGGTCATCATCCAGAGCACCGTCATCATACAAAATGTCGCGTATTTCCTCCTCAGAGAGTCGTTTTCCATGACCGCGGGTCACCGTGGAGCGGGAGCTCGTAGAGGATGCGTCAGACATGGTTGCTGCTGTGAAACTGAGGCTCCCCACGGCCGCAGGGCATGCTGGGATTTTTTTTGAAGATGGCGGACGATCACTGGGGCCCCACCCACCCATACCCTACCCACGTCACCGCGCGCCAGTTTTGAATGGAACGTGAAAAATAAAAATACCTGGAGGCGCGCTGCGCAAACCAGACGCGAGCCTGGAGGCGCGTTGCGCAGTTAAAGGGTTAAAAGAGGATACTACTCAACTCTACAACATACCAAACTATTCAGCAATTCACAATTGTCGTCCAATTCAAAGAGGTGGTGGTACTGCTCTTTACTACCACCAAGAACTGACTTGCTTAAAAGTAATTGAAACTAGAGACCCCTGTGGAGAGTATATCTTTGCCTGTTTCAGAGTCAAGGGTGGCGAGGCTGTCCTGACTGTGGGAGCAGCTTATAGAATTCTTAATACTGATGTGATTGAATTCAACTCTAGCCTTAGAAATCTCATACTAGAGATGAATAGAAATGCTGATGATGCTAAGATAATAGGGATGATAAGAAACCTAGATGATTGTCATGCCCTTCAAGAAGACCTGAACAAAATAATATATGGAGCAACACTTGGCAAATGGAATTTAATGTGAATAAATGCCATGTTATGGAATGTGGAATTGGAGAACATAGACCCCACACAACCTATAAATTATGTGAGAAATCGTTAAACAATTCTGACAAAGAAAGGGATCTAGGGGTGGTTCTAGATAGAAAACTGTCACCTGAGGACCACATTAAGAACATTGTGCGAGGAGCCTATGCTACACTTTCTAACTTCAAAATTGCTTTTAAATACAAGGATAGAGAAATACTAAAGAAATTGTTCACGACTTTTGTTAGACCAAAGCTGGAATATGCAGCGGTTGAATGGTGCCCATATTTTAAGAAGCACATCAACAAACTGGAAAAGGTGCAACGACATGCCACTAAGTGGCTCCCAGAACTGAAGGACAAGAGCTACGAGGAGAGGTTAGAGGCATTAAATATGCAAAAAATAGAAGATAGAAGAAAAAGAGGCGATATGATCACTACATTCAAAATAGTAACAGGAATTGATAAAATTGATAGGGAAGAATTCCTGAGACCTGGAACTTCAAGAACAAAAGGTCATAGATTTAAACTAACTAAACAAAGCTGCCAGAGAAATATAAGAAAATTCACTTTTGTAAATAGAGTGGTAGATGGTTGGAACAAGTTAGATGAGAAGATGGTGGAGGCCAAAACCGTCAGTAATTTCAAAGCATTATATGACAAAGAGTGCTGGGATGACGGGACACCACGAGCGTAGCTCTCATCCTGTAACTACACTTAGGTAATTACACTTAGGTAATTACTAGAGAACAGACTGAACAAAAACCACTTAATTATTTCTAGAGACTAACATTGACCTCAACAAGCCTGATAACCCTCCTGCTGCTAGTTTCCTCAATTGTATGAATTCCTGCTTCTTCATACCCTTAATCACTAGACCTACTAGAATTACTGATAGTACTACCATAGCTCTTGACCACATCTGGACTAACATAACCTCTCCACTTACTTCAGGGATAATCATTGATAGTACCACAGACCAGTACCCCACATTTCTCCTAACTAACATTAACAAACCACCTCTAGATACAAGGAAGATAAGCTTTAGGCTGCACAATGAAACTTCTATAGGCAATTTTATGGCTGCTGCTGCTAATATCAACTGGGAGTCTGAATTAGGTAACATAGGGGGACATCAACCTAGCAGTGCAATCATTTATTCAAAAAACTCTTAGCCTTTATAACACCCACTGTCCTATGCTAACGAAACAAGTTACAATTAAAAGGCTAAACAATCCATCGCTTACAAAGCGGATATTTAAAACTATTAATAAAAAACTTGACCTTGAGAAGAGGTATAGGTTAGGAATCGTCTCCAAAGAATTTTCAAAGAATTACTCATCAGTGCTATCTAAAATAATTAGGAGAGCCAAAATTAAATATTACGAAAATAAATTTACCCAAATAAAGGGCAACATTAAGAAAATATGGAGTACTATTTCACAATATTGAGATCAAAAAAAGATTTTAAATAAAAAACCAATACTCCTGTCCAATAACGATGGTTTGCTTTCAGCCTCTGAGACTGAAATTGAATTCAGTAGGTCTTCTCATCCATGGGTCATCCCTTGCTAATGATATTCCATCCTCCAGTACTAATGTTAAGGACTAACTTGCAGGTAACTATCCACGGTCTCTGTACCTAATGCCTACTAATTCCACTGACGTTAACAAGATAATCCTTTTCCTTAAAACACGTCTAGTGCCCTCGCGGAGATACCAACTCTATTTACAAAATAACTCCAGATTTTTAGCTCCAGCCAGTGCATTGCTCTACAACAAGTCACTTGAACTCCACACCTTTCCAGATATTCTAAAAAAATGATAGTAACCCCCGTCCATAAATGTGGTGATCTCACTGACGTCAACAACTTCAGACCTATATCAACTTTGCCAAACTTGTCAAAAATATTTGAAAAAAACTAATCTACAAGCAGCTTTACTTATATCTAGCCAAACACAATATACTTAACTCTTGCCAATATGGCTTCAGACCCAAAAAAAGCACTAACGATGCACCTATTAGTATGATTATCTTGATACATGCAGCTCCTGATAAAATTGAGTTCCTGTTGGGATATTTGTTGACCTACGTAAGGCTTTTGACACTGTCAACAACCAAAACCTCCTTCATAAATTACAGCATTATGGAGTCAGAGATCACTCCCTCCAATATCTTCAGTCTTACCTTACTGACAGGCTCCAGTATGTTTCTGTGAATAATTCAATTTCTCCCACCCTACCCATTAACATTGGTATTCCTTAAGGCAGCATACTTGACCCTCTCCTGTTTCTCATCTACATTAATGACCTTCCAAATGCCTCTCAACACCTCAAACCAATTCTATTTGCTGATGACACAACCTTCCTTTTCTCCAGTCCTGACCCTCTTGCTCTAAATGACACAGTGAATATTGAACTAAATGAAGTCCATCTTTGGCTAACTGCCAACAGACTCACCCCTTAACATTCACAAAACTTTATATATTTTGTTTGGCAATAAATCCTCAAATTAAATTAATCTAATAATAAACACAACCCAAATTAGTAGCAAAGTAGATGGCAAATTCCTTGGTGTTCTCATCGATAACAAGCTGAATTTCCAGGGACACATTCTAAATATAAAAAAACCAGCGTTGAATGTAATGAAACGCCATTTTCTGGGTGAGCCCCGGAGGCTCCCCGGAGCTATCCCAGGCTGATATGCTAATGTCAGACTTTGGCATCAGTCATGTGTATGGAGTTCTTAGGCCTACCGGGGACCACGGCCAGAACCGGGCCCCCTCAGAGAGGCAAGGGGAGCAATGGCCTATAGAAGCCCCCGTGTGGTTGGAAGCATTCTATGTCTGCCATCGACCGGGACAGGCACCCAGAAAGGTAAGCCTCAAAACAAACCCCTATTCTGGTTAAAATTGCTACCAAAAGCCGAACTAGTGGATAGAACTCCCCAACAGAAAACAAGCAAACTAGTGTGACGTCACACGCCGCCGCGCCGCTGTCTGCGCAGCTCCCCCTCCCGGGAGGGGGAAGGGGGGAGCCCAGACCCTCCACGCCGGCTACCCACACCTCAGTTCTTGAGGCTGGATGTCAAAAACGCGAAAAAAACGCCAACGGAGGGAGGGAGGGATGCCGGGGAGCCTCCGGGACTCACCCAGAAAATGGCGTTTCATTACATTCAACGCTGGTTTCTGGGGGGAGCCCCGTCGGCTCCCGGAGCTAACTACCCACAGACGGAAAAAAAGAGGGACTTACCCGGGAGGCGGTCGTCGCTCACTCCTCAACTCGAAGCCGAGACAACTGGCTGCAACCGCCGACCCAAAGCAACACAGGCCCGACGGGGCCCAGGGACATTCACAAGGTAACGAGCAGCCAGGACCCTGTTCGACCGCCAAAATCCCCATGCCCGAATATCAGACCAAGACATATTCCCAAAGACGGCAGCAAGAGCCGCGAACTTACGAACGTCATGGGCACGGGGATAGACCGCAGGCTGGCTGGACATAATAACCCTGCGGACGACCTGAGAGACCCGCACCCGCGAACAGGGAAGAAGGGAAACCGGATCAACCCACAGCGCGTCCCGGACACGGAAGCCGTGGCGCGCAAATAACGGCGAAGCGCCGCAACCGACACAAAACATGATGCACCCCGGCCTGACCAACCAAGCATCAACCACCCCGGACCCTCTCGGAACGCAGCAGTCTCATTCTTTGCCAGAAAAGAAGGAGACGGCTGCAAGCGAACAAAACAATCACCACGACCAAAAGAGCAGAAACCCCTGCGCCGGAGGAGAGCATGAAGCTCCCGACCCGACCCCAGAGGCCAAAGCCAACAAGAAAAGAGCCTTGGAAAAACAATCCCGGACCGAAGGGGCCACAACGAAACGAGGAGATGAAAGGAAAGCGAGCACTCTGTCCAAAGACCAGGACGGCTCAGGCGGCGCATGAGCAGGCGGAGGTGAAACAATGCACGAGACAGCTTGCGAAACGGCGCAGACGTAACATCGATACGAAGCAA
>WNGS01063839.1:2389504-2400679 GCA_020271785.1 Procambarus virginalis | reverse complement strand
ACTTTTGGTAGTAATAATTTCACCAGAATAAGGGTTTGTTTTGGGATGCCTACCTTTCTGGGTGCCTAACCTAGTCGATGGCAGACATAGAATGCTCCCAACCACACAGGGGTTTCTATAGGCCATAGCTCCCCATGCTTCTCTGAGGGAAGGCCAGGTTCTGGCTTGTGGTCCCTGGTAGGCCCACAGAACTCCATACACATGACTGATGCCAAAGTCTGACATTAGCATATCAGCCTAGTAAGCTCCGGGGAGCCGAAGGGGCTCCCCCCAGAAAAAATATTTGAATTTTGTAAAAATTACTTATAAATGTTAAATAAATCTCCAATTTATTGATTTCAGCATCGTGAAAGTTTCATCCCAATATTTTCAGAAATGAATTTTAGACTATTTTTTTTAAAGGAATGTTTGTTGATAAGGAGAACAGCTCCTATTAACTGGAACCGAAGGATAATTCAGTAATAAAGAGATGCATTTGTGCATCGATCAGGTGCACCAGATGTGGTCTGGTGCACCTGATCGACGCACAAAGAAGAAGAATAGTAGTAGTAAGAAGTGTCCACAAAGTGGATATGCAGCTGGTGCCTTTATAGCATTGCTGAGTAATACATAATAACACAAATAATAAATTAATAACGAGTAAGTATGTTATTATGCTATGTTTTGTTTCACTGCACAGTACAACCTCGATTCAACGTACTATATGGGACCAACCCCAGTGCGTTGGAGCGGTGGATGCGTTGCAAGAGGTGACCTTCAGGAGGTGTTTGCGTCAGTGTCTTTTTTCTTATACACAATAAAAATGCATTATCATATTATATTCTGTACCTATATATTATTACCCTACTAAAAAATACTGTTACATTTGTTATTTACCTTATTGTTGGAGTTATGTCCATCTGAAGTCTCATGGAGTTGTGAATACTGTACAGTAAATACGTACTGTAGTGTATTATGCCGTTAGCACTGTGTTGATTAAAAGTAGTTCTGCTGTATGTTGAGTACTACAATACAGTTTATGAAAACTATTGTATACTAAAATTACTGCAACTTTATTTTAACACTATGTACACACTTAAATTTAACACTTGTTCTAACTGTTCACTCACACACGATGTTTTTAGATGTTTGCATCAGCTTTGCTGGTGATCGCTGCTGTTGTGGCTTCAGCTGCTTCTGAGCTGGTGCTAGCTGCTGTGGTACCAGTGCTCTGCTCATGTTGGGTACGGCTGTTTTCGTGCTGGGTATGGCTGTTCTCGTTCTGGGTACAGCTGTGCTCGTGCTGGTTGATTTTCTGCTACAATTTCTTACAAATATTGTTTCATTTTTGGCATTAATAAGGCACTATTAGTAAACCCCCTTTTGTTGTATAACAATACAGCTGTATTCAAAAATGGTAAATTCCACAATTATTCTTCCACTGGCGGTTAAGAATAGACAAAGCTAAGGGCACTGGGTGCATGCTGTACGAACGCAGACTAGGTCTATTCGTACACCCTACAGTAGGCTGGTGTTTAAGCCAGATCCAGTAACATAAATTTTTCTCAAATATTCGATTTACGTCAAATTATATAATTTTGGTTATATATTTAGTTTAGCAACATTATTATGATAATAAGAGCTATAAAAAATACTTACAATGGGGCCTCGACTTCCGATACTAATCCGTCCCAGAGACGGATCGGAAGTCGAAGCGAATTTTCCCATAAGAAATAAAGGGAATTGAATTAATCCGTTCCCCACCCTCCAAAATATTAACATAAAAATACATTTTATACTGAATACAATGTTTTTTCTAACTACAATACAGTACCAAAACTTCACTTACCTTTATGGAGGGATCTTGATGGCGTAAGGAAGATGGTGATGAGGGGGGAGGAGGAGAGTTGTTACTGTTTGGAAGGGGAGTCCCCTTCCATTATCACATCAGGCAGTGATATTTTCTCTGGGGTACTCTCTCTCCTACATTTTGCCTGAATCCACTAGGATCTGGTTGTGGTTCAGTGCTTGTTTGTCTCACTACAAATTTGTCAAGAGACATTTGTTTTTCCCTTCTTTTTAATGTTAGTCAGTAATGATTCTTACATGGGATCTCATATGTTGAGCCTTACCACTGACTTTCCTGGGACTCATGGCGCGATAGATAATAATTACTTTAATGTTCAAAATGCAAAAAAATCACCACAAAAGCGAAATATCTTATAGGCGCGATCGTCACTAAGCGAGCAGCTGTAGTAAACTGAGGCAGGTTGGCCGCGTGACCGGGAACCACGCGCTCAGTCGACCCGAACGTGTACCAACGAATATCGGATGTCGACGACACCATTGGATGTCGAGTTGCATTTTTTGATGAAATTTATATCGTAACTCAAAATTATCGTAAGTAGGGGCAATCGTATGTCGAGGTGCCACTGTATTTTAGAACTAATTTTTAAATTTTATAATTTCAAAGCTGTAGGTCACTGAACTGTGGCGACGAAATCGAACAAAACAAGCATGCTGTTGTGTTCGATTTCCAGTAACATAAATTTCTCTCAAAATTTGGATTTACATAAAATTATATATTTTTGGATTATATATTTAGTTTAGAAACATTATTACGATAATAAGAACTATAAAAATACTTATTTTAGAACTGATTTATTAATTTTATTATTTCGAAGCCGTAGGTCACTGAACTATGGCGACGAAATCAAACAAAACAAGCATGGTGTTGTGTGGACACGGATTAGACCCTCCACTCACGCTGGACTTGTGAGCCGCCAATAACATGAATAATTTCTCAAATAGCAGATATCTATCATATTACAGTATATTTTTGGTTTTATTTAGTTTAGTTTAATTAGGATAATAAAGAGTTATTAAAACACAAGTTTTAGAAATGATTTATTAATCTGAAATGTTCGAAGTCATGGGTTACTGAACTATGACGACACAGACGAAAGTGAGTAAAACCTCACTGTAAAGTGAAGTTTGCAGTACATTATTCCCTTATCTGTCCACCCTCACTAATCTTGTTTCATCACAGAAAATGTATGTAAGAAGATTTCAACACATTAGCTAGCTATTCACGCTTTAGCCTTTAAATTAATTTACAAAGATACGTGTGCCACAAATCAGTAAACAAAAATCATTGAAACTCTGTCGTTCACTTGTGTGGGCCACTCTGGCTGGTGTTTGGTTAATATGCTTTACTTGTTGTGTGGACCATTCTGGCTTGTGCAGGCGATGAGTCACAATAACGTGGTTAAATTATGTTGACTAGACCACACACAATAAGGTGAAGGGACAACAACGTTTCGGGCCGTCCTGGACCATTCTTGAGAATGGTCCAGGACGGACCGAAACGTCATCGTCCCTTCACCTTCTAGTGTGTGGTCTGGTCAACATTCTGGCTTGAGTTGGTTCATATGGTTAACATGTTGTGTGATCCAACTCGTCTTATGAAGGAATTATTAATTGTAGATAGAATGAGACAGTTTTCCACCGCTCTGTGAACTCTGTCCCAACATCGTAAGCTTGTGGACTACTTGTGGTCCACTTGTGTGGCCGACATGTGTGGTCTACTTGTGTGATCCAACTTGTCATTTGTCATATGAAGGAACTATTAATTGTAACCTGTGATGGAATTAGAAAGTTTTCCACCACTCTGTGAACTCTGTCCCAACATCGTAAGCTTGTGGACTATTTGTGGTCCACTTGTGAGTTCGAACTTGTCATATGAGCGAATTATTAATTGTAATCTGTGATAGAATGGGAAAGTTTTCCACCGATCTGTGAACTCTGTCTCGACATCGTAAACAAATCTGAACATCCCCTGCTTCGGCGAACCATTGTTCGTCGAACCGAGTGCTAAATCCGGCCTGAAAAGTGTGCAAACTAGCTGAAGATTCGTTGAATCGGGGTACATTGAATCGAGGTTGTACTGTACTGTATATCACATAAATACATTGCCCAATGTTAATACTGTGTCTGTTACTTTCACCAATGTTAAAAAAAATCTTTTTTGGGGGGGGGGGGATTTATTTATTTTTTTCTTCTTTTTTGTTATCTGATTTTGTTGTAACTTCTACATCCTGGAGAGTGCATAACCATCCCTAACTATGTAAGGATAGAATGAAATTAGTCAACAAATATATCAGTCACAACTGGCAGAACTTGGGATTTTGATTTTTTGGGGCTGAATTTTTCAAATTTTTTTCACAGAACAGAAGCATCAAGGTGAAAGAAACTTTACCCATTTGTTACTGCCACGGCCGGGAATCGAACCTGGGCCCTTAGGACTACACCCCCCCCCCCCCCCGTTCCCCGAGCACTGTTCACTCAGCCGCGAAGCTCTGGTCCCCAAAAAGCTAAACCGAACTCCTGTGTCTGATGTGACCCATTGGCATAGGGCAATCTCAGCAAGACAGCTTCAGGGAGCCACTGGGGACTCTCCAGTAAGGGCAAATTTGTGGAAATTCTGGTTTTCATACAAATCCAGGAGGGGGTACACAACTATATAATCCACATTTTGGAGTTGTGTCAGTACAGTATTTATTACTTGATTTTTTAACAGGAAGTCAGCAGCTTGTCGAAGGTCCCCCCCATTTGCCTTGATGATCTTTTCGTAGTAGATTTTTAAACTTAACACAATTCTGATATTTACAGCTTCAGCGGGTAGGCGTTCCATGAGTTTATAACCTCCATGGGTGAAAAAGCATCTCCTGTTTTCAGTCCTACACTGTGACTTGTTGAGCCACAATGAGTGAACCTTGTCTAATACATCCCTAGCACTTTGACTCTGCAGGGATGATTGCAGGCTTCACTTTTGCACCAGAGCCATAATGACAATTTGCGTGAAAGGTAATGATTTCGTCCAATGTACTTGATGAAACTTACCTTAGGGATCAATCAAATTTAAAATTTAAAAAATTTAACTGTACTTCTACAATAAAATATAATGTAAGATTAATATTTGGGTAGAATTCAACAAATACAAAATAACTGACCTCACCACAATAAGCTCCAGCTGTCCATCATTATCTATATCTGTGACTGCCATTCCAAAGCAGAGATGAAGTGTACTGCTTTCAAAACACTTCCTGTAGCAAGTAAACCAAGAGAAAACTAATATCTGGCATCAAATATTAAATAATCTAATTTCAGAAGTACAAATTTATAGAAGAACTAGTGAGCAATGATTTTATATTTGTAATATTACATACGTATTACCTGTAATTTGGTAAAACAATATCATTCCAATCATTTGTCTTAACTACAGATATATGAGTGAATAATACTGCATAGTGTACAGGGCAGAGCTAAGTACCTGATATCAAATTAGTGAAAGTATGCCTACAGTTTTAGACTTTTTTATATTTTGTACATGGCAATTGAAGTTAAATTTATTGTTAATGTGAACACCAAGTGTGACGTGACACAGTAGTGCAGCTATACTGGGCAGATGTAACGTGACATGCACTTCACATCAATAAAAACATACAGTGTTGAATGTAATGAAACACCATTTTCTGGGTGAGACCCAGAAGCTCCCCGGAGATATTCTGTACAGAGATATACTGTACTGTACAGACATATATTGTACTGTACAGAGATATACTGTACTGTACAGACATATATTGTACTGTACAGAGATATACTGTACTCTACACATCTCCCCGGAGATGTGTACAGTGGGGCCTCAACTTGCGAATTTAATCCGTTCCCAGAGACAGGTCTTAAGTCGAAACGAATTTTCCCATAAGAAATAATGTAAACTGAATTAATCATTTCCACACCCCCAAAAATATTAACTTAAAAATACATTTTATATCAAATAACATTCATTTTGTACTTGCTAAAATACAGTACAATACCCCACCCTCCAAAAAAAAAATCAATATGAAATTCAATTTTTTTTACTTTATTTTTATTTTTCATAGAAAATGGAGCAGCCTACCTGACAAACACTAAACGAACCTCTTGACATTTATTTTTTCAAATTTTTTAAATTTTATTTTATTTTTTCATTTTTTTTTTTATTTTCCATAGAAAATGAAGCAGTCTACCTGACATACACTGAATGAACCTTTTGGCATTTATTTTTTCATATGTTTTCAATTTTTTTCTTTTTTATTTATATTTTCATACAAAATGGAGCAGTCTACATGACATACACTGAATATATCATACATTTATTTTTTAAATTAAAAAAAAAAAATTTTTTTAGTTTTCATAGAAAATGGAGCAGCCTACCTGACATACACTAAATGAACCTTTTAACATTTTTGTTATTTTTTCAAATTTTTTAAATTTTTTGCTTTGTTTAATTTTTTATAAAAAAATTCAATGTAATGAAATGCCATTTTCTGGGCGAGTCCCGGAGGCTCCCCGGAGCTATCCAGGCTGATAAGGATATCCCTAACTTTGGCATCAGTCGATGTGGGTGGAGGTCTAGGCCTACTGGGGATCACAAGCCAGAACCTGGCCCCCTCAGAGAGGCACAAGGAGCAATGGCCTTCTTAAATGCACATGTGATTTTGGAGCATTCTATATCTGCCATCGACTGGGACAGGCACCCAGAAAGGTAAGCGCCCAAAACAAACCCCTATTCTGGTTAAAAACGACAAAAATAGACAAACGAGTGGACAGAACTCCCCAAAAGAAAAGGAGTAAACAAGCATGACATCACATTAGCTGCACCGCATGTCTGTGCAGCTCCCCCCTCCCCGGGAGGGGAAGGAGAAGCCTCAGATCCCCGCACCGGTGATCCACCCTGCAGTTCTGAGGTTGGATATCAAAATACGCGAAAACCGCTGACCAGAGGGAGGGAGGGAGGGTTGTCGGGGCCCCCCGGGACTCACCCAGAAAATGGTGTTTCATTACACCCAACGCTGGTTTTCTGGGGAGAGCCCCTACGGCTCCCTGGAGCTACTTCACCAAAGACTAAAAGAAAAAAGGGGACTTACCCGGTAGGTGGTCGGTGCTCCACATCTCGACTTGAAGTTGAGACAGGCTGCAGCCGCCGACCCAAAGCGACACAGACCCGACTAGGCCCAAGAACGTTAACGAGGTAGCATGCAGCCAAGACCCTGTTCGACTGCCAAAAATCCCGCGCCCGAATGTCAGCCCAGGACATGTTACCAAAGACGGCAGCAAGAGCAGCACACTTACAAACATCATGGCCACAGGGATAGACCGCAGGCTGGCTAGACTTAACAACCCTGCAGATGACCTGAGAGATCCGTACCTGAGAACAGGAAAGAAGGGAAACTGGATCAACCCAAAGCGCGTCCCCGGACACAGAGGCCGTGGCGCGCAAATAACAGCGGAGGGCCCACAACCAGACACAACACATGATGCACCCCCTGCCTGACCAATCAAGCGTCAACAAACCAAGGACTCCTCCGGAAAGCAGCAGTCTCATTCTTCGACAGAAAAGAAGACAGCTGCAGACAAACAAACCTTTCACCACAACCAAAAGAGCAGAAACCCCTGCGCAGGAGAAGAGCATGAAAGTCCGCAACCCGACCCTAGAGGCCAATGCCAACAGCAAAAGAGCCTTAGAAAAGCAAACCTGAACTAAAGGGGACACAACAAACCGAGAACACTGATAGGAGGGCACTCTATCCAACAACCAGGACGGTTCAGGCGGCACATGAGCAGGCCGGAGGAGAAACAATGCACGAGACAGCTTGCAAAACGGCACAGAAGTAACATCTATACAGAAAGCAATCTGCAGTGGCTCCGCCAGCTCCGCATGATACGAGGCGACAGTATTCGTCATAATATGTTGGTCCTGGAACAACCACTAAAGAAAGGATAACACCACCCGAACAGAAAGTGAAGTACAACGACGAAAAGTACAAAAAAAAAACGGAAGGACTGCCAGGAAACTTCATACTGCCGCCGAGAAGAAGCCCGCAGGTGGGACACCATCAAGAAAGCCACCTGATCACCATACAAATCTATCTGTAACCAACAAGTGGTGATAAACGGATGGTGATAAACTCGAGTCAAAGATACCAAACGCGTACACTCGAGAAGAAGAGCGAACCAGTCTCGTAACAGATCGGGCCAATCTGCTGAAAGAGGCGGAGCTGCAGAAAAACCTCCGAATTCGGACACTATGCAAGCAGCACCTTAAACCATTTCTGGGCTGACTACCAAGGAGCCAAGAAGACTACTCGCCCCTGGTAAGTCTCAAACCAAGCCAGGACTTGGAGCAACAGCTGAACTGGGGGAAAGAGGTACAGGAACCCCCACCTCGATCAGTCCTGCCAGAAGGTGTAGATCCCGATGGCCTCGCGGTTGGGGAAGGGCACCACATATACCAGACGACACCTCGACCATGCCGACGAGAAGAGGTCCACCTTCGGCAGAGCCAACTGAATGAGTTGGCATCGACAGTCCACTCTGTGGACAGGGGAACGAACCGGGACAGGCCATCCACAAGGACGTTAGACACCCCCTGGACATGAACCACCAGGATAGCCAAACCCTGAGAACTCAGCAGATGAGTCACCTGAAGCGACCAGCCCCAAAGAGCCAAGGACTGCATCAAACTCCCCTTGGTTCAGGCAATGAACCACCGGGGAGCAGTCCGAATGGAACCGGTTCGTCAATCCGTGGGGCGACCCGAACCCTCCAAAGCACAAACCACGCCACTGCGAAATCCCGCACCGTTCTGTGGGCCCACAGGAAGGACAGACCCCAGTGCCCCTGGTCGGCCCTGGTGAGCACTGGTCACAAAACCCCAGCCAAGAGACGACGCGTCCATGAACACATAGAAGAAGGGGTCGGGTAAGCGCCAAGGCACCGAATCCCAAAAAATCCGAAGAGCAAGCCGGGGCCGCAGCAGCCGACACATGGCCCTCGGGGGTCGAACCCAGCAATAGCGAGAGAGGCAGAAGAAACTAGAACAGCCAACGAGCCAAACCCGACCCGGCAGGTAGACCATCATCGCAAAGTTCAGGCTCCCACACACACCAGCGAGCAACCGCCGGGTGACCCAGGAGCCCCCAGAAACAAATGCATGCGGGACCGCAGCCAAAGGAGAGACTCCGGAGGAAGAGACAAGGAGTTCAGGAATACAGACGGGATAAGTCTGGAATGAACCGCAATGTTAATATTTTAACAAATATTTTAAAATTTTGACCAAAAACATATTTGTAATCTTTCAAGTGTTCTGATATCAAGTTTCGTGTTACATCTTTCATTTTGATATCAAATTGTGCACACTCTAAAGGCGCTTATTTTGAAACTATCCCGAAGTCGATCGGATAAAAACCAGCGTTGAATGTAATGAAACGCCATTTTCTGGGTGAGCCCCGGAGGCTCCCCGGAGCTTTCCCAGGCTGACATGCTGATGTCAGACTTTGGCATCAGTCATGTGTATGGAGTTCTTAGGCCTACTGGGGACCACGGCCAAAACCAGGCCCCCCTCAGACAGGCAAGGGGAGCAATGGCCTATAGAAACCCCTGTGTGGTTGGAAGCACTCTATGTCTGCCATCGCCCGGAACAGGCACCCAGAAAGGTGCCTGTTCCGGTCAAAACAAACCTGCCTCAAAAACAAAACTGCCTCAAAACAAACCCCTATTCTGGTTAAAATTGCTACCAAAAGCCGAACTAGTGGATAGAACTCCCCAACAGAAAACAAGCAAACTAGTATGATGTCACACTTTGCCGCGCCATTATCTGCGCAGCTCCCCCCTCCCCAGGAGGGGGAAGGGGGAGCCCCAGACCCTTCATGCCGGCTACCCACACCTCAGTTCTGAGGCTGGATGTCAAAAACAAGAAAAAAACGCCAACCGGAGGGAGGGAGGGATGCCAGGGAGCCTCCGGGACTCTGCCAGAAAATGGCGTTTCATTACATTCAACACTGGTTTTCTGGGGGGAGCCCCGTTGGCTTCCCGGAGCTAACTACCCACAGACAGAAAAAGAGGGACTTACCCGGGAGGCGGTCATCGCTCACTCCTCAACTCGAAGTCGAGACAACTGGCTGCAAACGCCGACCCAAAGTAACACAGGCCCGATGAGGCCCATGGACATTCATGAGGTAACGAGCAGCCAGGACCCTGTTCGACCACCAAAAACCCCACGGCGAGTATCAGACCAAGACATATTCCTAAAGACGGCAGCAAGAGCCGCGAACTTACGGACGTCATGGGCACGGGGATAGACCGCAGGCTGGCTGGATTTGATAACCCTGTGGACGACCTGGGAGACCCGAACCCGTGAACAGGGAAAAAGGGAAACCGGATCAACCCAAAGAGCGTCCACGGACACAGATAATAACAATATCTTATTTGATAAGATATTTGATGTAGATATTTGGCGCTTCGCGCAAATACGGCGAAGCGCCGCAACCGACACAAAACATGATGCACCCCGGCCGTACCAACCAAGCATCAACACCACGGACCCTCCGGAACGCAGCAGTTCATTCTTCGTCAAAAAAGGGGAGACGGCTGCAAGCGATCAAACCAATCTCCACGACCAAAAGAGCAGAAACCCCTGCGCCAGAGGAGAGCATGAAGCTCCCTGACCCGACCCCCAGAGGCTAATGCCAACAAGAAAAGAGCCTTGGAGAAAACAATCCCGGACCGAAGGGGCCACAACGAAACGGGAGACGAAAGGTAAGCAAGCACTCTGTCCAAAGACCAGGATCTCAGGCGGCGCATGAGCAGGCCGAAGGTGAAACAAAGCACAAGATAGCTTGCGAAATGGCGCAGATGTAACATCATACCGAAGGCAAGCTGAAGCGCCTCCGCCAGCGCCAACGATATGAGCGACACAGTGTTAGGCATAAGATGATGGTACCTGAAACAACCAAGAGAAAGAAAGGAAAAGACCACCCTAAACAGACAATGAACTAACACGACGAAGTCACAAAAAGAAACAGAAGGACCACCAGGAAACTCATACTGCCGCCGAGAAGAAGCCCTCAGATGGGACACCAACAAGGAGGCCACCGATCACCATAGAAATGGATGATAGACTCGAGTCAAAAACCCATACCGCAAGACTCGAGGAAAAAATCGAACAGCCACGTGACGCACAGGCCCGATCTGCTGAAAGAAGCGGAGCGTGGGAAAACCCTCGGGTTCGGACACCGAGCAAGCAGCGCCTGAAACAAGGCTGGGCCGGCCACCAAGGGGCCAGAAGAACAACTCTCTCCTGGTAAGTCTCCA
>WNGS01063839.1:2359789-2389404 GCA_020271785.1 Procambarus virginalis | reverse complement strand
CTCTCTGAGGGGGCCCAGTTCTGGCTGTGGCCCCGGTAGGCCTAAGAACTCCATACACATGACTGATGCCAAAGTCTAACATTAGCATATCAGCCGGGATAGCTCCGGGGAGCCGACAAGGCTCCCCCCCAGAAAAAACAATGTTTATGTAATGAAACGCCATTTTCTGGGTGAGCCCCGGAGGCTCCCTGGAGCTTATCGGGCTAATGTATGTTATATTAGACCGGGACATTAGCTAAGGAGTTCAGACCTACCAGGACCAGCACAAGAACCTGGCTCCTTCAGAGAGATTTCAGGGAGCAATGACCCTGGAAAACCCCCTTATGGTTGGGGTTTTCCCAACTTATGGTTTCTGGGTGCCTAACACTTATTGACCGGGTTAGGCACCCAGAAAGGTAGGCATAACAAAACAAACCCCACATGGTAAAAAACTAAAACTGAAACCAACAGAGAGGTAGAAACTCCCTACAATCCCAAGGAAACAAGCAAACAAGCAAACATCACACTTTACTGCCGCCCCGATCGTCCGCACCACCTCCCCACCCTAAAGGGAGGGGGGGGAGTCCCGGACCTTACCGTGCCGGCTGCCTAGCATCAGTCTGAAAGTTAAGCTTCAACCAATGTGAAAAAACCGCCGACGGGTGGGAGGAGGGTTGCCAGGGAGCCTCCGGAGCTCACCCAGAAATAGCGTTTCATTACATTCAACGCTGGTTTCCTGTGGGGAGCCTCTACGGCTCCCTGGAGCTTCATACCCAAAGAGAAGAAAAAGAAAGGGCTGACCCAAGAGGCGGCCGCCACAAACTCCGCAACGCCGAAAGCCGAGACAACAGGCTGCAACACTGCGACACAAGGCAACACAAGAACGCACAGGAGCAGACACGCACACAAATAAAGGGCAGCCAGGAACCTGTGCGACCCCCAAATCCTCGTGCCCGAAATGAGGCCTAGACGTCACCAACACGGCAGTGAAAGCTGCAAACGTCCGAATGGCACGGGCGCAAGGATAGACCGCAGGCTGGTAGACTTAAAAAACTTTGCAGACGACCTGAGAGACCCGAGCCCTGAACAAGGAACAAGGGGAAACCGGATCAACCCAAAGCACATCCCCAGTCACGGTACACAGGCACGGCAAAGAGCCGCAACCGGACAAACACATGACACACCCCCGTCCGAAACCTATCAAGCATCAATAACCTAGGACCCTTCTGGAAAGCAGCTGTTTCTACCGTCGCCAGAAGACGGAGAAAGGCTGCAAACGTACAAACCTACCACCAGTACCAAAAGAGCAGAAACCCCTGCACCAGAAGAGAGCCGGAAGCTCCCGACCCGACCCATAGAGGCCCATGCCAACAAAATATGGCCTATGACAACCGAACTTAAACCAAAGGGGCTACACAAACTGAGAAGATAAGAGAGCACCCTGATCAAGGACCAGGACGGCTCAGGCGACGCATGAGCAGGCCAGAGGTGAAACAAAACACGAGAAAGAGTACGGAACGGGCGGATGTGATGTCCACCCCGAACGCAAGCCGGAGCGGCTCTGCCAGTGCCGCACGATACAAGGCGACAGTAATAAGAAACATCAAAGAACTGTAGTCCTGAAAACCCAAGAAAGGACAAGACAACCCGATGAGAAAGAGAAGACAACTAGGTAAACTAGGGAGACAAAACACCCAAGTATCCAAGGATGGCCGAAAACAAACGAGCAGTTAAACGAACCCACAGAGGCAGACTCCGAGGAACTTGTGGAAGGTAACCCATGCTCCAAGGGCAGTACTTACAAGGCACTAGGAAGGGAACCCTAAGTGCTTGCAGCCTGAGTACTGAAGAATAACTCCTTGCTCTCGCACCTTGGAGTACAGCCGCCACACACAAGGCACAGTGCTGCAAAAGATGGAGCAGAGCACACAACCGAGCCGATAGCATCAGCCTCACGAACTGGGGTGTGGAACGCGGCGCGGTGGTGTCTGGGGCTACCCCTTCCCCCTCCGGGGTGGGGGGAACTGCGCAGACAGCGGCGCGACAATGGGTGACGTCATACTACAGTAGTTTGCTCATTTGTTTGGGGAGTTCTATCCACTCGTTTGGCTTTTGGTTGCAATTTCACCAGAAAAAAAGTGTTTGTTTTGGGACGCCTACCTTTCTGGGTGCCTAACCCGGTCGATGGCAGACATAGAATGCTTCCAATCACACGCGGGTTCTATAGGCCACTGCTCTCCTTGCCTCTCTAGAGGGGGCCAGGTTCTAGCTCGTGGTCCACGGTAGGCCCAAAAGAACTCCATACACTTGACTGATGCCAAAGGTGGACATCAAGCATATAGCAGTAAGCTCCAGGGAGCTGTAGGGGCTCCCCCCAGAAAAGAAGTGATTTCATAGTGTAATTACCTAAGTGTAGTTACAGGATGAGAGCTACGCTCGTGGTGTCCCGTCTTCCCAGCACTCTTTGTCATATAACGCTTTGAAACTACTGACGGTCTTGGCCTCCACCACCTTCTCCCCCAACTTGTTCCAACCGTCTACCACTCTGTTTGCGAAAGTGAATTTTCTTATATTTCTTCGGCATCTGTGTTTAGCCAGTTTATATCTATGACCTCTTGTTCTTGAAGTTCCAGGTCTCAGGAAATCTTTCCTGTCGATTTTATCAATTCCTGTTACTATTTTGTATGTAGTGATCATATCACCTCTTTTTCTTCTGTCTTCTAGTTTTGGCATATTTAATGCTTCTAACCTTTCCTCGTAGCTCTTACCCTTCAGTTCTGGGAGCCACTTAGTAGCATGTCTTTGCACCTTTTCCAGTTTGTTGATGTGCTTCTTAAGATATGGGCACCAAACAACAGCTGCATATTCTAGCTTTGGCCTAACAAAAGTCATGAACAATTTCTTTAGTATATCCCCATCCATGTATTTAAAAGCAATTCTGAAGTTAGAAAGCATAGCATAGGCTCCTTGCACAATATTCTTTATGTGGTCTTCAGGTGATAGTTTTCTATCTAGACCACCCCTAGATCTCTTTCTTTATCAGAGTTCTTTAAAGATTTCTCACATAATATAGGTTGTGTGGGGTCTATGTTCTCCTATTCCACATTCCATAACATGACATTTATTAACATTAAATTCCATTTGCCAAGTGGTGCTCCATATACTTATTTTATCCAGGTCTTCTTGAAGGGCATGACAATCATCTAAATTTCTTATCCTTCCTATTATCTTAGCATCATCAGCAAACATGTTCATATAATTCTGTATACCAACTGGTAGATCATTTATGTAGACAATAAACATCACTGGTGCAAGAACTGAACCCTGTGGTACTCCACTTGTGACATTTCTCCAGTCCGATACATTGCCTCTGATCACAGCCCTCATTTTCTATCAGTCAGAAAGTTTTTCATCCATGTTAGAAGCGTACCTGTCACTCCTCCAATATTTTCCAGTTTCCAGAACAACCTCTTATGTGGAACTCTGTCGAAAGCCTTTTTAGGTCCAGATAGATGCAGTCAGCCCAACCATCTCTTTCCTGTAATATCTCTGTTGCTCGATCATAAAAACTGAGTAAATTCGATACACAGGATCTACCAGATCGAAAACCATACTGTCTGTCTGATATTATATCATTTCTCTCCAGGTGTGCTACCCATTTAGTTTTAATTATTTTTCCAATATTTTGACTATTACACTTGTCAATGATACCGGTCTATAATTAAGGGGGTCTTCCCTGCTTCCACTCTTGTAAATTGGAACTATGTTAGCCTTTTTCCACACATCAGCTACAACTCCTGTAAACAGGGATGCCTGAAAGATCAGTTGAAGAGGGATGCTGAGCTCAGGTGCACATTCTCTCAGAACCCATGGTGAAACTCCATCTGGACCAACTGCTTTGTTCTTATTTAGCTCTTTGAGCATTTTTTCCACTTCGTCTCTAGACACCTCTATGTGCTCTATGTTGTTCTCTGGAATTCTTATTGTATCTGGTTCCCTGAAGATTTCATTTTGTACAAACACACTTTGGAACTTTTCGTTTATGTTTCACACATTTCCTTTTCATTTTCCGTGAATCTATTTCCCATTTTCAACCTCTGAATATTATCCTTTACCTGCAATTTGTTGTTTATGAATTTATAGAATAGACCTGGTTCTGTTTTACATTTGTCTGCAATCCCTTTTTCAAAATTTCTTTCTGCCTCTCTCCTCACTGCCGTGTAGTTGTGTTTCTCGCATCTTTGTATCGCTGGTATGATTGGGGGTTGGCCTCTTCCTGTATTGATTCCATTTTTGTGTTTTGGTCTCTGGCCCTCTCGCACTTTCTGTCGAACCAATCCTGTTTCCTAGTTCTGCTTCTCTGTTTTGGTATAAATTTTTTTGTGCCTTTATCATATATTTCACAAAACTTGACATACATCTCATTCACTTCCTTGCCTAGCAACAAGTCTGTCCAATTATACTCCCTAAAAAATTTTCTAAGGTTGCCATAATGTCCTCTCCTAAAGTCAGGTTTTTCAATTGCATCGACCATCATATTTTCTTCCAGATTATAACGCATTGCATACTTTATCCTCAAAAAGACATGGTCACTTTTACCCAAGGGAGGAAGGTACTGAATGTCAAATATTTCTTCCTCCTTCCTGGTAATATCAAATCTAGCATGGAGGGAACGTCCCCTTCCCTCATCCTCGTAGCTTGTTTAACATGTTGATACAAGAATGTTTCCAGGATGAGGTCTACAAATTTACAGGTCCAGAAATCTTCTGTTTTAGCTTCATATGCTTCCCAGTCTATGGTTTCAAGTTGAAGTCGCCGACTATCAACAGTCGTGAACTATCGTTATCCGCTCTCGCTATGATCTCTCTCATTATCGTTATAAGACCTTCTCGTTTACTATCTAGCTCCTCCTTTGACCATGTGCTGCTTAGCGGTGGACTATATGCATTTATGATCACTAGTTTATCATCCTCATGGCAGATCTCTAGTGCTATTATGTCAACTTCTTGTGGATTGGTAGTCATTATTTCGTTCACCTTTAGGTGTTCTTTCACCAGCACAGCAACGCCACCGCCTTTCCTAATTTTTCTGTCCCGTCTCCAAATTGAGTAGCCCCTTGGGAATATGACCTCATTTAAAATAACATCTTCAAGTTTTGTCTCCGTGAGTGCAACAATGTCTGGTGTCTGCAGCTGTATTATATCACTTAACTCCAGTATCTTTGACCTTACTCCATCTATGTTGGTGTATGCAATCTTCAGGAACTTGTTCCCCATCTTCTTATTTTTCACTCCCCCTTTCTCTAATGATTTTGTTGGTTTGCTTTTATGTACCACTTTACTGGTCTGCCTACCCCTATCACTTTGTAGAAAAAAGAATTGATTTCTTCTTCATTCCTGCTCTCATTTAAACGTTTTGCCTCGGCGAGGTTCAGTTTCAGCTTCTCTCTATCTTCTATTGAAAGATCTCGTCTTAACGACCACCCTTTCCCATCCTCAACGCTTTGTAATTTTCTGGCATTCCTTAGTACTTCTTCCATCTGTTTGGCACCGTTTAGGGTGATCCTCAAAGGTCGATCTTTCCCTTTTACATATCTGCCTATTCTCCTGTAGTCGCACACATTCTCTTTGGTTGTAAGACCTTCCACGAGGCCAACAATTTTATCTACTACTTTTGCTTCTTCTACAGCTCGTTCTGACCTAGATGTTATCTCCTTTTCTTTGCAACCAAAAATGATCAGGGACTTACTCCGATCAACTGTGTTTTGCACCAACTTTGGGTTAGATGCCAATTCTTTTCTCACTTCTAGCCTAATGTTTGTTTTATCTTGGTTGCTGCAGTGTTTGACTTCTTTTACTGCTTCTTCTATTTTTTCCTTGTCCTTGGCCACTTGCGCATAAGTGAGTTGCATATCCTTCTTGCACTGTTCTATTCCCTGTGCATCTTCCTCCATCCTTGCCTAACCTATTGTAGTCATTTGTGTTTAAATTTACTTTAACTTCTTCCAAAGCTATTTTTAAGAGACTATTTTCTTCTTCCATGGCTTTGCAATTTGTTTCCAATTTAATCTTATCCTTGCACAGGTCTTTCACTACACCATCAAGATATACAACTATGCTATTTAAATGGTCATTACTTTCTTTCAATTTACTAATTAATTCTATATGAGAGGTTACTATAGTATCTAATTTTGCCAACTTGTTGTATAGACTGGTTATCTCAATGCTTTCTTCACTGAAACCATCAAAATCAAGCTCTGTTGTGTATTTCCTCTTGCCACCGGCGGCCATCTTGAATGCTGTTCTCTGCACTGTAAACACTAGGGCAACTTTTTCTCATCCAATTTTTTCACTTCCCTTGGCACATTCCTGTTATCTCCTCAGTGTTGTGAGGCATGGGAGGCTGCCAGCTCAGACAAACCAATGGGTGAAAGATTTATTGACAAATTTAAAGATTTTGTAGAGAGTGAGGGATACCTACCGCAACAAGTGTTTAATTGTGATGAGACACGACTATTCTGGAAAAGATTGCCTAAGAGGACATACATTACCCAGGAGGAGAAGTCATTGCCCAGACACAAGCCAATGAAAGATAGGTTTAATCTTGTGCTGTGTGGTAATGCGTGTGGTGATTTGAAAATTAAACCCTTGCTTGTAATTACCTAAGTGTAATTACCTAAGTGTAGTTACAGGATGAGAGCTACGCTCGTGGTGTCCCGTCTTCCCAGCACTCTTTGTCATATAACGCTTTGAAACTGCTGACGGTCTTGGCCTCCACCACCTTCTCCCCTAACTTGTTCCAACCGCCTACCACTCTGTTTGCGAAAGTGAATTTTCTTATATTTCTTCGGCATCTGTGTTTAGCTAGTTTATATCTATGACCTCTTGTTCTTAAAGTTCCAGGTCTCAGGAAATCTTCCCTATCGATTTTATCAATTCCTGTTACTATTTTGTATGTAGTGATCATATCACCTCTTTTTCTTCTGTCTTCTAGTTTTGGCATATTTAATGCCTCTAACCTCTCCTCGTAGCTCTTGCCCTTCAGTTCTGGGAGCCACTTAGTAGCATGTCTTTGCACCTTTTCCAGTTTGTTGATGTGCTTCTTAAGATATGGGCACCATACAACCGCTGCATATTCTAGCTTTGGCTTAACAAAAGTCGTGAACAATTTCTTTAGTATATCGCCATCCATGTATTTAAACGCAATTCTGAAGTTGGAAAGCGTGGCATAGGCTCCTCGCACAATATTCTTTATGTGGTCCTCAGGTGATTTTATGTGATCCAAGGGTTTTCAAAAAATATAATGTGCAAAAAAGCCAAATGTGTGTGATGTGGAGGGCTAATAGTAAGGCATGGGTGACAAGGCTATTTTTTACGGAGTGGGTTAATGAAGTGGTTTGCCCTTCCATACAAAAAAATCGGCAGGAGGAAAGTTTGCCACTCAAGGACGTGCTTCTCCTCGACAATGCTCCTGCTCATCCTCCAGGCTTGGAAGATGCATTGTTGGACAAATTTTATTTTGTTACAATAAAGTTCCTTCATCATAACACCACTCCTCTAATTCAGGCTATGGACCAGAAAATCATATCCAATTTCAATAAACTTTATGAAAGGGCACTGTTCTGGAAATGTTTCAAAGTGACTGATGTCACAAACCTTACCCTCAAAGAGTTCTGGAAAAACCATTTTAACATTTGTAGTGCTTTAACCCTCAAACCGCGCATATCATATATAAATGATATCAGTGACAAAACCGAAATCGCGCACATCATTTATATATGATTTCGTGTCTAGCGCTATAATTTAAACACCCCGCCTGGGATAGGGGCAGCAATAGTACAGCCACGACTGATAGTTGCCAGATCCCACCTAGAAAAAAAATCCAGCCTAACATTTTTGAGAGTGAGAGCGTCAGTATTGTGCCAGCCACCAAGGCTGGCGCACGCAGCACGAGCTCACAGCACCGCTGTTCAGCTTGTGACCACAGCATCGCCTACAAATGCCAAAATATAAGTGATACTGCTATTATTTAGCAGTGATAGTATTACTGAAGCCCCCTGAATTTGATAAAACTGACCAGGATTCTGATAACAGCTTGATTGTGGAGATATTTAGCGCTGTGCTCGATGGAGGGAGGAGTACGGCTGTGGAGGGAGGATTGTGGCGTTGTCTTCTGACTGTGTGTGGCCACCATTTATTGACTGCACTCACCATACCAGCTTAGTGGTTCGCTATGGTGAACACAAATGTAGATACTTACATATAACGTGTGTATAGTGTGAGATAACAGCGAGAGGAGTAGGTTGGGAGCCGCCATTTTGGTGAGAGGAGCGTCGTCTGCAGGAATTATCGTGTTGTTTACTGGTGACCACAAAGGGTCTTTGGGCACCATACCAGCTTATTTGTACAAGTATGGTGAATAAAACAGGTAGATACTTATATATAATGTGTGTATATAGCATAATAACACCACAACCAATATTGTTGGAGGAGAAATATTAGTGCGTGTGGCCTTGAGGGTGGCCGCCGATCAGCTGACTGTGGAGTAGCTACGTCTTTGTGCGTTTACTCACCATACAAGCTTAGATGTACAGTTATGGTGAACAAAACATGTAAATACGTATATATAACGTCTGTGTATAGTGAATAAATGCAAAAACAGTATTGTGGGAGGTAAATGAGGGTGAGTGAGGTGGTGTTGAGGGAGGGCGTGGCAGTGAGTGGCTCGCTGGTGTGTGGCGGCCACTCCTCGTTGCTTTTTGACTCACAAGACCAACTTAGTAGTTCGTTATGGTGAACAAAACATGCAGATACTTATATATAACCTGTGTATATAGTGTAACAACAGCAAAACTATTTGTTTATTGTTTTATGAACATAATAATTGAATCACTTATATGCACACCATAATTTTGAGTACAGCGATGGTTCACACATTTTATAATATAAATATACCACAATTCACTGTATGGAATAACATTACTGCAAAAAAACTAAGAAAAAATCAATCAGAGACATTGAAATAATTAGGAAATAATATATTTGTGGCAACTGCCGTCTGACAGCTCGGGCGGAGTAGACCTCGTCTGGCGAAGGCTCTGCCAACGCCCCTTTTTTGCCACACTTCCCTACCCTACTGCGGCTAAAATATGCTACCTACGATTTTTTTGTTATTTTTTCCGTGATCAGGGAACAAAAATAAACAATTCTATAAGACGAAAGAATTTTTTGGATTTTTTTTTTTGTTGCGCCTGTGGGTGTGAATTCCATTTGGGCCCCTAGCGGTTTGAGGGTTAAGTATCAACTTTTTATTGTATTATTTTATTATTTTCTTAAATGTCTAAAATGTTGTTAGCTCACTTCTCTTTTAATATTAAGAGTTTACCCTTTCTCACATTTAAATTTTGTTTACAATTTATTTTAAGTTTTGCCCAAAACTCTTTGTGTAATAGTGACGTCATTAGTTTGTGTAACTCCTGTCCCCAGAATTGTACATTACTCTTATGTTCAATGTACACCAACTCTTGAATAATAATTTGAATTTGAATTTGAAAAACTGACCTAAGCATTTGATGAGTTATATCCTGAAACATCGTGTTGCTTGGAGCAAGGTTTTGATTCCTGAAGATGCTCCAGTGACAATCTTGTGCTGAAAAAGACACTGACTTGAATTAAATCCATTTATCCATTTATCTGGCAAGAAAAGAAATGAAATGAATTACATCCATTTATCTGGTAAGAAAAGCTTACTACCAAATGTTGTTGTTGATTTAGGGGCAACAATGATCGTGGGATCGGATGCGCCCAACTACCAAATGTACGGTGACAAATGCTGCACGAAAACACACCAATACTGTAGTCATCTTATTTACTAAACTCATATCTCACACTATAAATAATTATTATTGTTTAAATGTTAGATGATTTTATTACTAAATTAAAATAAAACAAATTGTAGTCGATGTGGGGCAAGGTGGGAGTGGTGGTGTAGCGAGTAAGCCTTATACTCGCTCCAATCTCTCATTAGCTTAATGGCATAACTACTTAGCACTAATTATAGAAGCTATAATCCTTTCCCTAATTACAGGTAACAGTTCTTCCATCCTTCTATCTAATTGGAGGAAGCTGAGGTGTAGTCACCAAATATAAGCAAGCTTGAATAGCCAACAACACAATTTCCACAGTAATTCAGTGAACTACAATACAGACGCTTAGGACTTACCTAAGCGTCTCTTCAAACATCTCTTCAAACCTCAAGAATGTAGCTCTCGGGGAGTATAGTTCTAATCGACCACAAGACGCTACAGTTTCGACACAGAGCAGACAGCAGACTACAACTGCATCAAGCTACAACGCTCTCGCCTCCCATCGAGTTCAGACACTCACAATTCCCCATCGAGCCACCACGCTCTCCCGCAAAGAGCTCTATGTCTCTGGCCTCACTCAGCTCTCTGCTCTGCTCCAAGCTCTGTCTGAATGTCTACAACAATGCCACC
This sequence comes from Procambarus virginalis, assembly GCA_020271785.1. Lineage (NCBI taxonomy): Eukaryota > Metazoa > Arthropoda > Malacostraca > Decapoda > Cambaridae > Procambarus > Procambarus virginalis. Next base: position 2,378,930 of record WNGS01063839.1, on the reverse strand, counting down.
AACCAACTACTGAAATCAAGACTACTAAATACTGTGTATCTAATCTACCCAACATAATCGTATGTTACAGTAGTATAGGTATGGGGCAAGGTGGGAGTGGTAGTGTAGGTGTGCGGAAAGGTGGGAGAGGTAGTGCAGGTGTGGGCAAGGTGGGAGAGGTAGTGTAGGTGTGGGAAAGGTGGGAAGAGGTAGTGTAGGTGTGGGGCAAGGTGGAAGTGATAGTATAGAAGTGGGGCAAGGTGGGCGGAGTGGTAGTGTAGATGTGGGCAAGGTGGGAGAGGTAGTGTAGGTGTGGGGCAAGGTTGGAGTGATAGTATAGGTGTGGGGCAAGGTTGGAGTGATAGTATAGGTGTGGGGCAAGGTTGGAGTGATAGTATAGGTGTGGGGCAAGGTGGGAGGTATTGTAAGTGTGTAGCAAGGTGGGAGAGGTAGTGTAAGTGTGGGGCAAGGTGGAAGTGGTAGTGTAGGTGTGGATGGGAGAGGTAGTGTAGGTGTGGGACAAGGTGGAAGGGTAGTATAGGTGTGGGGCAAGATGGGAGTGATAGTATAGGTGTGGGGCAAGGTGGGAGGTATTGTAGGGTGGGGCAAGGTGGGAGGTATTGTAGGTGTGGGGCAAGGTGGGAGAGTTAGTGTAGGTGTGGGGCAAGGTGGGAGGTATTGTAGGTGTGGGGCAGGTGGGAGAGTTAGTGTAGGTGTGGGGCAAGGTGGGAGGTATTGTAGGTGTGGGGCAAGGTGGGAGAGTTAGTGTAGGTGTGGGGCAAGGTGGTAGTGTAGGTGTGGGGCAAGGTGGGAGTGTNGTTGAAGTAATGAAACGCCATTTTCTGGGGAGTCCGGAGGCTCCCGGAGCTATCCATGGCTGATATGGATATTCTAACTATTTTGCATCAGTCGATGTGGGTGGAGTTCTAGCCTACCGGGGCACGAGCCAGAACCTGGCCCCCTCACAGAGGCACGGGGAGCAATGGCCCATAGAATGCACATGTGATTTGGAGCATTCTATATCTGCCATCGACCGGGACAGGCACCAGAAAGGTAAGCGCCACAAAACAAACCCCTATTCTGGTTAACAACAAAAATTAACAAACGAGTGGACAGAACTCCCCAAAAGAAAAAGAGCAAACTAGCATGACGTCACACGAGCCGCGCCGCATGTCTGCGCAGCTCCCCCCTCCCCGGGAGGGGAAGGGGGAGCCCAGACCCCGCGCCGGCGATCCACACCCCAGTTGAGGCTGGATATCAAAACCGCGAAAAACCGCCGACCGTAGGGCGGGAGGGATGCCGGGGAGCCTCCGGGACTCACCCAGAAAATGGCGTTTCATTACATTCAACGCTGGTTTCTGGGGGGAGCCCCTACGGCTCCCCGGAGCTACCTCACCAAAGATTAAGAAAAAACAAGGGCACTTACCCGGGAGGCGGTCGGTGCTCCACATCTCAAGACGAAGCCGAGACAACGGGCTGCAACCGCCGACCTAAAGCAACACAAGCCCGACTGGGCCCAGGAACGTTAACAGGTAGCGTGCAGCCAGGACCCTGTTCGACCGCCAAAAAGCCCGAGCCCGAATGTCAGCCCAAGACATATTGCCGAAGACGGCAGCAAGAGCAGCGAACTTACGAACGTCATGGGCACGGGGATAGACCGCAGGTTGGCTGGATTTAATAACCCTGCGGACGACCTGAGAGACCCGAACCCGCGAACAGGGAAGAAGGGAAACCGGATCAACCCAAGCGCGTCCCCGGACACAGAAGCCGTGGCGCGCAGATAACGGCGGAGGGCCGCAACCGGACACAACACATGGTGAACCCCCGGCCTGACAAACCACGCATCAACAACCCAAGGACCCCTCCGGAAAGCAGCAGTCTCATTCTTAGCCAGAAAAGAGGGAGACGGCTGCAAACGAACAAACCGAAGACCACGACCAAAGGAGCAAAAACCTCTGCGCCGGAGAAGAGCATGAAGCTCCGCCACGCGACCCCCAGAGGCTAATGCCAACAGAAAAAGAGCCTTAGCAAAGCAATCTTGAACCGAAGGGGCCACAACAAACCGAGGAGTAGAGAGATAGAAGAGCACTCTGTCCAAAGACCAGGACGGCTCAGGCGGCGCATGAGCAGGCCGGAGGTGAAACAAAGCCCGAGACAGCTTGCGAAACGGCACAGAAGTAACATCAATACCGAAAGCAAGCTGCAGCGGCTCCGCCAGCGCCGCACGATACGAGGCGACAGTATTAGGCATCAGATGACGGTCCTGAAACAACCAAGAGAGAAAGGACAACACTACCTGAACCGAAAGCGAGGAACAACGACGAAGGGTCAAAAAGAACCGGAAGGACCGCCAGGAAACTTCATACTGCCGCCGAGAAGAAACTCGCAGGTGAGAAACCAACAAGGAAGCCACCTGCTCACCATAAAGATGGTGATAAACACGAGTCAAAAAGACCAAACGCGAAGACTCGCGGAGAAGAGCGAACCAGTCACGTACCGGACCGGCCCGATCTCCTGAAAGAGGCGGAGCCGCGGAAAAACCTCCGGGTTCGGACACCGAGCAAGCAGCGCCTGAAACCACGGCTGGGCCGGCCACCAAGGGGCCAAGAGGACCACTCGACCTCGGTAAGTCTCCAAGCGAGCCAAGACTGAACCGGGGGAAAGAGGTACAGGAACCCCCATCTCGACCAGTCCTGCCGAAAGGCGTCGATCCCGACGGCCTCGCAGTCGGGGAAGGGCGCCACGTAAACCGGAAGACGCCTCGACCACGCCGACGCGAAGAGATCCACCTCCGGGCACCCGAACGTCCGGCAGAGCCAATGGAATGAGTCGGCATCGACCGTCCATTCCGTGGACAGGGGAACGAACCTGGACAGGCCGTCCGCCAGGACGTTGGACACCCCCCGCACGTGAACTGCCAGGAGAGCCAAACCCCGAGAACTCAGCAGACGAGTCACCCGAAGCGACCAACCCCAAAGAGCCAAGGACCGCACTGAACCCCCCCGGTTCAGACAATGAACCACCGGGGAGCAGTCCGAATGGAGCCGGATCGTCGATCCGCGGGCGACCCGAACCCTCCGAAGCGCAAACCATACCGCTGCGAACTCCCGCACCGTGCTGTGGGCCCGACGGAAGGACGGACCCCACCGCCCCTGGCCGGCCTGGTGAGCACTGGTCACAAAACCCCAGCCTAGAGACGACGCGTCCGTGAACACATCGAGCGAGGGCTCGGGTAGGCGCCAAGGCACTGAACCCCGAAAAACCCGAAGAGGAAGCCGGCGACGCAGCAGCCGACACAAAGCCCCCGGGGGTCGAACCCAGCGATCGCGAGAGAGGCGGAAGGGACGTCCCCGAAGGAACCAGAACAGCCGACGAAGCCAAACCCGACCCGGCGGGTAGACCAACATCGCGAAGTTCAGGCTGCCGCACAAACTCTCGAGCAACCGCCGGGTGACCCGGGAGCCCCCCAGAAACAGACCTAGGCGAGACTGCAGCCGACGGAGAGACTCCGGAGGAAGAGACAAGGAAGCGGTCCGAGAGTCCCACACTAGACCCAGCCAGGACCGAACCTGGGAGGGCATCAGACGGGACTTCCGCCAGTTCACCAGGAACCCGAACCTGGCTAGCTGGGAAAGCACCAAATCCCTGGCAAGCAGACACGCGGACCGACTGGGAGCCCAAACCAGCCAGTCGTCGAGGTAAGCCAACACCCGAACACCTAAGAGACGCAGACGGGCCACCACGACCCGGGTAAGGCGTGTGAACACGCGAGGTGCCAGGTTCAACCCGAAGGGGAGACAACGAAAGCGGTAGCACTGACGCCCCACAACAAAACCGAGCCAGTCCCGGAACCCCACATGAATAGGGACGTGCCAATACGCGTCCTTGAGGTCCAGGGACACCATCCAAGCGCCCGGCTCCAACAGAACCCGGACCTGGGACAGAGTGGTCATCCGAAACGAGGGGCAAGAAACCCAAGGGTTCAGACGGGACAAGTCCAGAATGAACCGCAGGTCCGCACAGTCCCGTTTCGGAACTGGAAACAGGCGGGAGACCCACCTGAGGGAAGGAGTCGTTTCGACTACGCCCAAGCGTACCCACTCCAAGATGACTCGACGGAGCGCAGGAGAGGAAGCCTGCCCCGTCAGCCCCGAACCCCTGCAGGAGGCAGAGCCACCCAACGCCACCGCAGGCCGCGAGAAACGACCCGAAAAGCCCACAAATCGTGAGACCAGGCGTGAGCGAACAGAGACAGCCTCCCCCCATCGCCCCGTCAATGGGGCGAACCGCGAAAGGGCCGCTGCCCCTTACGAGAACCCGACCTGCGCGCAGAGCGAACACCGCGCCGACCAAGCACAGGCGGGACCGCAGGCGGCACCGGCACGGAACCCGACACCTGTGGCCCACCCCGACGAACGGAACCGCGCGCCCTGGTACGACCCCGCCGGGAAGGAACCCCCCGGTTCCCCCGGAGAACCAACAACTCAGACATAGGGCGGCAAGAGGAAGAAGCCGCCTGAATATAACGATTTACCGCAGAAGCCTCAAAAAGCAGAGGACAAAAGGGAGAAGACAACCTAAGAACCAGGGCCCAAGCGGATTCCAAGGAGGAAGCAAGGACCGCCTGACGACACGCGAAGCGCGCAGCGAAAAACCGCAGCAACGCCTCCCGCAGGATAGGCGCAAAAAGCTTCAACATGGCAGACGACGCCCGAGCAGCGGAGACCAAGGCGTCAGACCCTGGAACGGCCCCAAGCGCCTCAACATCCTCCGCAAGCCAATCCGAAGATAGCTCCAGGAGGGAAAAGAAACGCAGGACCGAAGCCAAAAAGCCACGAGCGCGCAAATCCTCCGCCACAAGAGCAGCCGACAGGGAAGGAACCTGCACATGGAGCTGCACCGCACCAACATCCCGCAGAAGGGCAGGAGCGAAAAGACACTCATTAAGGTGCTCAAAATCGCCCCCCAGGTAAACCTGGACCACCGTCAACGCCTCACGCCACTCAAACGTGCGGGTTCGACAGAACGAGTCCCAAGCATCCAGAGAAAACAAGGGGCAGTCTGCAAGCCAGGACGACCCCGGAACCTCATAACGAACCCAGTAAGGACACGAAGATCCAAACCTGAAGCAAGACGGATCCATTATGGAGGCGTACTCCGGGTCACGCAGGAGGGAAGCCGCCAAGGCCGACCGCACCTCAGACGGAGAGATGCGGGAAGCCGAAAACCTCCGGAAAGACGGAACCGAAGAACCCACAGGGACACGGAACCGAACCCGGGGAGGAGCAGAACCCAAGTCCAATTCGTACGCAGAGGGGGGAAAGGAAAACCCCACTCCTTGCAACAGTAAGCCCCGCTCAGAAGGACGGAAAATCCAGGCGGGGTCCAATGGAGCCCAAGGCCCCCAAGTCAGCTCCTCCCCAACCCCAGGAGCCTCTACACCAGGCCCCGGGGCCGAGTCGTCCTCCAAAGCCCCGGCCTCACAAGAAAAAGCCGGGGCAGCCGAAAGCTCCGGAAGAGAAGGGGCCCACTGGTCAGACCCCGGAGCAGCGCCAGGAGGAACAGACTCGAATGCCTCCGTAGCCCCCCCGGACGGGGCAACCCCCGAAACTGCCCGAGTCTCGGAAACCTCTAAACCCCACCCCGACCCCGAAGCCCTCAGACGCTTGGGGGCCGGAAGTAGGGGGGAGGGGCAGAATGAACCACCAAAGGGGAAGAACAAGGGGGTGCGGGCGGAACCAAGGCCGAAGCGACCAACACCCCCAAGTCCGGGTCCCTATACACAAAGCGGGGCAGCCGCGGGGCGTCCGGGGAAGCAAGAGTCCGCTCGCGTTGCAATAACCTAAACCTACCTTGCAACGCACGAGCTGCCTGCACCCGAAGTGATTCATCAGCAGACTGGGTGAATTGAGTCACAAACAAGCAACATAGCTCGCAGGACTCGGGGTCGAATGTGTCACCGACCCAACAGGCAGCATGACGGAGGCAAAAACAATGAGAGTCACCCTGAGACAAGGGGACAGAGCAACCCTCAAACTCGCACACAGCGAGAGGGGACGCAAGGGTCTCCTCCATCGGACCCAAGAGCCCCCGCGGGGTTTTCCAGGGCCCCTAGACTGGGTCTGCTAAGGGTTATCCCAGGCAGGGCACTGCTAACCGGCTACCCAAACTACCAAACAATCTGCTAAAAGCTGAACCCACGGGACGTGTCCACTCGCGAGGGCGAAGCAGGGGGTGCCACCACACAAACGATCCTAATATAAGGGGAACAAGGCAGACCCCCCTACCAGGCAAAAACAAAAAGAAAAGAAAAACCACCCAAGTGGACAACGTACCCAGAGGGAACAGAACCGGCCGCTGTTATAGGTGAAAACTAGCTACGCAGTGCCCTGCGCCCCACCAGTGCTATAACTACCACTTACCCCAAGGTAAACAAGGGAGTAAAACCCCCAAACACTCAGGGCGGCCAAACGCCAAGCAGCGAAAAGCCAACAGAGGTAGACCCAAGGTGACTTGTGGAAGGTAACCCCAAGCCCCAAGGGCGGTACTTACAGGGCACTCAGGGAAGGTGACCCTAAGCACATGCAGCCCGAGTACCTGAGAATACTACTCCCAGCTCACACGACCACCGTAAGAGCAGCACTGAAAAACAAATCACAGCGCTGAGACAAGACTGGAGCTGGAGCCACACGACCATGCACGATCCCATCAGCCGAGGAACTGAGGTGTGGATTGCCGGCGCGGGGGTCTGGGGCTCCCCCTTCCCCCTCCCGGGGAGGGGGGAGCTGCGCAGACATGCGGCGCGGCTCGTGTGACGTCATGCTAGTTTGCTCGTTTTTCTTTTGGGGAGTTCTGTCCACTCGTTTGTTAATTTTTGTTGTTAACCAGAATAGGGGTTTGTTTTGTGGCGCTTACCTTTCTGGGTGCCTGTCCCGGTCGATGGCAGATATAGAATGCTCCAAATCACATGTGCATTCTATGGGCCATTGCTCCCCGTGCCTCTCTGAGGGGGCCAGGTTCTGGTGGTCCCCGGTAGGCTAGAACTCCACCCACATCGACTGATGCAAAATAGTTAGAATATCCATATCAGCCATGGATAGCTCCGGGGAGCCGTAGGGGCTCCCCCCAGAAAAGAAGAATGTTTTGTTGATAAGGAGAACAGTGCCTATTAACTGGAAATGAGGGATAATGCAGTAATAAAGAGATGCAAGCACCTGTGATGCACAAAGAAGAAGAATAGTAATTAGAAGTGTCGACAAAGTGGATATGCAGCTGGTGCCTTTATAGCATTGCTGAGTAATACATAATAACACAAATAATAATGAGTAAGCATGTTATGATGCTCTGTTTTGTTATATATCATGCAAATACATTGTCCAATTGTAATATCTGTTACTTTCACCAATGTCCACAATTTTTTTTTTAGGGGAGATTTTTTCTTTTATTATTATCTGATTTTGTTGTAACCTCTACATCCTGGAGAGTGCATACCCGTCCCTAACTATGTGAAGATAGAATTAAATTGGTCAACAAATAAATCAGTCATAACTGGCAGAACTTGGGACTTTGAATTTTTTTTGGCTAATTTTTTCACAAATTTCAAACTCTATTTTCTTCGTCTCGTTAGGTTGTTTTGATGAAAAGACCAGATTAGGGCTTTTTTCACTTATATAAAGTATACAACTTTATCCCTTAAATAATTATAATTATTTTTTTTTTTGGGGGGGGGGATCTCTAAAACTAGAGTTTCAACTTTGAGTCAGCTTAAAAAAAAATCCAGTTTCTGACCGATTCTCACCATTTTTACATATAGTGTTTGCAGCTGTCTGTTCTACAATCCTATTAGAATGGATTTTTCATAAACCCTAAACGTTTGAAGTTATAAATTTTGTTGTCTGATTTTGGTGCATATTTGGTTCTATATTTGGTGCAATATAGAAAATGCCATATTGACGATTTTTTTACAGTAAACTAAACTCAAAATCTATATTCTAAATCTATTAAAATGAAGATCATATACTATTCTGAGGGCATAACAACACTTAACCCTTCAACAGCGCAATACATACATATATGATTTGACAAAAAACCAGCGTTGAATGTAATGAAACGGCATTTTCTGGGTGAGACCCGGAGGCTCCCTGGAGCTTTACCAGGCTGATACGCTAATGTCAGATTTTGCATCAGTCATGTGTAGGGAGTTCTAGGGCCTACCAGGGACCATGGCCAGAACCTGGCCCCCCCTCAGAGAGGCAAGGGGAGCAGCGGCCTATAGAAACTCCCGTGTGATTGGAAGCATTCTATGTCTGCCATCGACCGGGTCAAGCATCCAGAAAAGTAAGCATTCCAAAACAAACCCCTATTCTGGTTAAAATTGCTACCAAAAGCCGAACTAGCGGATAGAACTCCCCCAACAGAAAACAAGCAAACTAGTATGACGTCGCACGTCACCGTGCCGCTGTCTGCGCAGCTCCCCCCTCCTCGGGAGGAGGAAAGGGTAGCCCCAGACCTCTCACGCCGGCTATCCACTCATCAGTTCTGAGGCTGGATGTCAAAACACGCGAAAAACCGCCGACCGGAGGAAGGGAGGGTTGCCGGGGAGCCTCCGGGTCTCACCCAGAAAATGACGTTTCATTACATTCAACGCTGGTTTTCTGGGGGGAGCCCTGTCGGCTCCCCGGAGCTAACTACCCACAGAGGAAGGTCAAAGGGACGGAACCGGGAGGCGGACACCACGCACCCCTCAACGAAAGCGAGGCAACCAGCAGCAAATGCCAACCCAAGGCGACACAGCCACGAAAGGGCCCAGAAACAACACGAGACAACGAGCAGCAAGGCCCCTGTACGAACACCAAAAGATCCGTGCCCGAATGACAGCAAGGACACGCCGCCAAGACGGCAGCAAGAGCAGTGAAGCCAATAACGTCATGGCATGGGGAAAGAACACAGGCAGGCTAGCCGCAATAACATGGCAGACAACCCGGGACAATGTCACCCGCGAACAGGGAAGAATGGAACCGGATCAACTCAAAGCGCGCCCCGGACATAGAGGCCGCGGCACGCAAATAACAGTGAAGGGCCACTACTGAACACACAACACGACACACCCCCGGCCCGACCAACGAAGCACCAACAAACCAAGGACCCCTCCGGAACGCAGCAGCCCCATCCTGTGCCAGAAAAGATGGAGACTGCTGCCACCTAACAACCAAAACGCCAAAACTGAAGGAGTAGAAAACCCCTGCGGAGGAAAGCAAGAAGCCCAGCGACCCGACCCCCAGAGGCAAATGCCAACAGGAAAAAGAGCCGACGAAAAACAAACCGGAAACGAAGGGGTACCACCAAAAGTATGGTTCAAAAGTATTGAAAGTCGAAAAGCAACGAAGAGTTACCGCCACACAACAGCCAGCCACTCACTGCCACTCCCTCAACACATGCACTAAACTTAAACTTTCTTCTCCAACAATACCATTTGTGGTGTTATTACACAATATACAGACGTTATATATAAGTATGTATACATTTTGTTCACCACAACTGTACAGCTAAGCTGATATAGTTAGTTCAGGCACTAAGAGTCGTCGCTATACACAGCTGGCGGCTGGCGGCTCCCTCACTCATTCAAGGTCACACGCACTAAACTTTCTCCCCCAACAATACTGTTTGCAGTGTTATTACTCTATATACACATATTATATATAAATATCTACATGTTTTATGCACAGTAACTGTACACCTGAGCTTGTAGTGTGCCCAAAGAGCATAGTGGCCACTCTCTAAACAGCTAGACAAATCGTGCAGACAACGTCACCTCCGTCACCCAAATGGCTCCTCCCAGCATAATCCTTTTGCTGTTATTACACTAATACACACATTATATATAAGTATCTACATTTGTGTTCACCATAGAGAACCACTGAGCTGGTATGGTGAATGTAAACAATAACAGGTGGTCACACAGTCAGTAAACGATGCTGTCTCCCTCCGTCTCTCAGCATCACTCCTCCTACAGCGCTAATTATTACAACAATCCTGCTAATATCACAACCCTGGTTATTTATATCACAGTCAGGGGTCATCTGTAATATTGTCATTGCTAAATAATAACAATTATATATTTATTTTGACATTTTTCGGCGATGCTGTGGTCACAAGCTGAACAGCAATGCTGCTCGCTCATGCTGCGTGCGCCAGCCTTGGTTGCTCCAACAGTACTGTGCCTCTCACACCTGAGAATATTGCCCACGATTTTTTTTAAAATGGCGTCTGTTTACAAGAGCCCTGAGGAAGCTAATGTGAACCCCGTGTAGCCGCGGGCCATTTGAATCGGGCCTGGCACCCTATGGCGTATATATACGCCATGCACACCGTGGGACATGTTACTCAGGGCGTATATATATGCCATGCGCAGTTTAAGGGTTAAGGTATGGGCACCATACAACCGCTACATATTCCAGCTTTGGTCTAATAAAAGTGGTGAACAATTTCTTTAGTATTTCTCCATCCATGTATTTAAAAGCAATTCTGAGGTTAGAAAGTGTAGCATAGGCTCCTCACACAATGTTCTTAATGTGGTCCTAAGGTGACAGTTTTCTATTTAGAACCACCCCTAGATCCCTTTCTGTCAGAATTCTTTAAAGATTTCTCACATAATTTATATGTTGTGTGGGGTCTATGTTCTCCTATTCCACATTCCATAACATGGCATTTATTCACATTAAATTCCATTTGCCAAGTGCTGCTCCATATACTTATTTTGTCCAGGTCTTCTTGAAGGGCATGACAATCATCTAGGTTTCTTATCTTCCCTATTATCTTACCATTATCAGCAAACATGTTCATGTAATTCTGTATTCCCACTGGTAGATCGTTTACGTAGACAATGAACATTACTGGTGCAAGAACTGAACCCTGTGGTACTCCACTTGTAACATTCCTCCAATCCGATACCTTGCCTCTGATTACGACCCTCATTTTTCTGTCAGTTAGGAAATTTTTCATCCATGTTAGTAGCTTACCTGTCACTCCTCCAATATGTTCCAGTTTCCAGAACAACCTCTTATGGGGAACTCTGTCGAAAGCCATTTTTTGGTCCAGATAGATGCAGTCAACCACCAACCAAGGTGTGTGGGTTGTGGTGCTGGTTACATACTCACCTGGTGGGGCTCACCTGGTTGTGCTTGCGGGGTTGAGCTCTGGCTCTTTGGTCCCGCCTATATGGAAGAACATGCAGGATAGTACCAGTGGAGAGCAGTGGTGCCATAGGCACAATCGGGGAACATCAGAGGTCTGCGGTTGTTAAATGTCCTACCTATGAGCATACGCCATATTGCCGGCACATCCGTGGACTTCTTCATGAGAACACTAGCCTGTTTTCGAATAGAGGTTCTGGCTCATCCTGGCTGTGGTGGGTATGTGGGCCTGCAGGCCGCTCCAAGCAACATCCTGGTGGACCAACCTCTCACAAGTCAAGCCTAGCCTTGGGCTGGGCTTGGGGAGTATATGACCTCCCAGTTCCCCATCAAGCAGGTATTGAGCAGGTATCTCCGCCATCGGTCGCCTGGTGTGCAGGTTCCTGGGTCTGCTGGATTTCTGTCGTGTCTCTGTTCAACCCGTCCTCTTAAAAATAACGTCACTTTTCGCTCGTAAGTGCGCTATGGCCAAATTTGGATGTAATCTGAAATGAAATCGACTCACAAAAGTGACGTACTGTTCCGTTTTCTGTTTGAGTCGTCTGGCTTACTCGGCCAGCTTAGAAAAGGATTCTTTCCATTAACGTTTTTCATACCGTTTTGAAACTTTATGAGAATTTCCTGCCCACCTAACCTATCAGAGGACCCTTAACTTACTGTTGTTGAAAAAAAATCACAAATTTATATAATTTTTTTTAATTTTCAAATTACGTCCATATTTGGCTATACGGACAAACGGCCAAAAGCGATGTTCTTTTTAAGAGGACAGGTTGCTCTGTTGGCCCTGTCTGGGGTCAGCCTGGAGTCTGCCTGCACCGTTCTCTGCCTTTGCAGAGGCATGTTGCTACATGTTGCATGTTGCTGAGGCATGTGTGCAGTGGTAACATGTGTGCAGTGGTAACATGTTTTGCGGTTGCGTGTCCTTGTTCCTGTGTCAGGTTGTGGTGTGTGGCACTTTGCTGCTGTTTTGTGCCTGGGGTTTGCATATGGGGGTTTGCTTGTGTTATTTTCGTGGTCTTTGGGTCCCTGGCTTAGCCCTTCCATGTGCATGTGGGGTTCTGTCCACGCCTGATTGTCCACCCCTGGTTGTGTTTCCTGGGGTTTGAGCTTTGGCTCTTTCGTCCTGCCTCTCCCCTGTCGCTTCCCTGGCATCTCCTATGCTTGGTTTTGCCTGCACTTGCTGCTGTATGAGGGGGGGGGTCAGTTTCCGCCGCTTCCCTTCCTTGTGCGTTCCCTTTGTTTCCTCCTCTGCCACAAGGGTTTTCTTCATACGTTCCTTGGCTTCTTGGGCGTTCCTTCAGCCTGTGTCATATGGTACGCTTGTGTGTCTTGGTCTGTTTTTGTTGCTCATACCCCTTGGTTCGGGTACTGTTCTGGTGGCAACCCTTACGCCTTCTTCGGTTTTCCTGGCTTGCCCTGCCTGTTGGTTTTTCAGGGTCTTGCGATGTCTCGCGTCAGACCCGTTGTTTCTGATCTCCTGGCAGGCTTCCTCGCGTTGGGGAGCTTCTGTTTGGCAGACGTTACATCTCTGTGCCGGCCTGGGCTTTGGTGGTCGCGCTCGAGATCTCCTGCAGCTCCGCCTTTTCCTGGGCTCGGATGAGCCTTGTCGGGGCTGATTACGTTCTGCCTCGCTTGTCTTGCCTCCGGTTGGTGGTCTGGTGGCTTCGTTGTTGGTGTCCCACCTGCATACTTCTTCTTGGTGGCAGTATGGGGTATTTTGGCGGTTCTTCCTTTTCCTCCTGTCCCTTCTTCAGTGGGTGCGGTTGTTAGCGTCGGCTTGTTATTTTGGGGGGTTGGGGGCCATCGTTTTGCCACATACTGTCGTCTCTTTTCGTGCAGCGCTGGCGGAGCCACTTCGGCTGGCTTTCGGTCTTGGTGTTGCTTCTGCACCGTTAGTAAGCTGTCTCGTGCATTGTTTCACCTTTGGCCTGTTCGTGCGCCACTTGCACCGTCCTGGTCTCTGGTCAGCGTGCTCTGTCTTCTCTTCTCTGTCTTTGCGACCAGTGCAAACTGCCCCCTATCCTAAGGCGAACAAGGAAAACAGAACACCCTAGCACACAAGGGGCAGCCGAAAACCAAGCAGTAAACGGCCTAGCAGGGGCAGAACCCAAGGAACTTATGGAAAGTAACCCCAAGCCCCAAGGGCAGTACTTACAGGGCACCTAGGGAAGGAAACCCTAGGCACATGCAGCCCGAATGCTGGAGAATCACTCCCGGCTTATGCACCACCTAGAAGACAGCCACCACACTCTAGGTACAGTGCTGAAACAACCACCGGAGCCAGAGCACACAACGTCAGCCTCTAGCATCAGCCTTAGAACTGACGGGTGGATAGCTGATGTGAGGGGTCTGGGGCTCCCTCTTTCCCCTCCCAGGGATGGGGGGAGTTGTGCAGACAGCGGTGCGGCGACATGTAATGTCATGATCATTTGCTCGTTTCTTTAAGGGGAGTTTTCTTCACTTGTTCAACTTTTGGTAGCAATAATTTCACCAGAATAAGGGTTTGTTTTGGGATGCCTACCTTTCTGGGTGCCTAACCTGGTCGATGGCAGACATAGAATGCTCCCAACCACACAGGGGTTTCTATAGGCCATAGCTCCCCATGCTTCTCTGAGGGGGGGCCAGGTTCTGGCTTGTGGTCCCTGGTAGGCCCACAGAACTCCATACACATGACTGATGCCAAAGTCTGACATTAGCATATCAGCCTAGTAAGCTCCGGGGAGCCGAAGGGGCTCCCCCCAGAAAAAATATTTGAATTGTGTAAAAATTACTTATAAATGTTAAATAAATCTCCAATTTATTGATTTCAGCATCGTGAAAGTTTCATCCCAATATTTTCAGAAATGAATTTTAGACTATTTTTTTTAAAGGAATGTTTTGTTGATAAGGAGAACAGCTCCTATTAACTGGAACCGAAGGATAATTCAGTAATAAAGAGATGCATTTGTGCATCGATCAGGTGCACCAGATGTGGTCTGGTGCACCTGATCGACGCACAAAGAAGAATAGTAGTAGTAAGAAGTGTCCACAAAGTGGATATGCAGCTGGTGCCTTTATAGCATTGCTGAGTAATACATAATAACACAAATAATAAATTAATAACGAGTAAGTATGTTATTATGCTATGTTTTGTTTCACTGCACAGTACAACCTCGATTCAACGTACTATAAGGGACCAACCCCAGTGCGTTGGAGCGGTGGATGCGTTGCAAGAGGTGACCTTCAGGAGGCGTTTGCGTCAGTGTCTTTTTTTCTTGTACACAATAAAAATGCATTATCATATTATATTCTGTACCTATATATTATTACCCTACTAAAAAATACTGTTACATTTGTTATTTACCTTATTGTTGGAGTTATGTCCATCTTGAAGTCTCATGGAGTTGTGAATACTGTACAGTAAATACGTACTGTAGTGTATTATGCCGTTAGCACTGTGTTGATTAAAAGTAGTTCTGCTGTATGTTGAGTACTACAATACAGTTTATGAAAACTATTGTATACTAAAATTACTGCAACTTTAATTTTAACACTGTGTACACACTTAAATTTAACACTTGTTCTAACTGTTCACTCACACACGATGTTTTTAGAAGTTTGCATCAGCTTTGCTGGTGATCGCTGCTGTTGTGGCTTCAGCTGCTTCTGAGCTGGTGCTGGCTGCTGTGGTACCAGTGCTCTGCTCATGCTGGGTACGGCTGTTTTCGTGCTGGGTATGGCTGTTCTCGTTCTGGGTACAGCTGTGCTCGTGCTGGTTGATTTTCTGCTACAAGTTCTTACAAAATATTGCTTCATTTTTGGCATTAATAAGGCACTATTAGTAAACCCCTTTTTGTTGTATAACAATACAGCTGTATTCAAAAAATGGTAAATTCCACAATTATTCTTCCACTGGCGGTTAAGAATAGACAAAGCTAAGGGTACTGGGTGCATGCTGTACGAACGCAAACTAGGTCTATTCGTACACCCTACAGTAGGCTGGTATTTAAGCCAGATCCAGTAACATAAATTTTTCTCAAATATTCGATTTACGTCAAATTATATAATTTTTGGTTATATATTTAGTTTAGCAACATTATTATGATAATAAGAGCTATAAAAAATACTTACAATGGGGCCTTGACTTCCGATGCTAATCCGTTCCCAGAGACGGATCGGAAGTCGAAATATTGGAAGTCGAAGCGAATTTTCGCATGAGAAATAAAGGGAATTGAATTAATCCGTTCCCCACCCTCCAAAATATTAACATAAAAATACATTTTATACTGAATACAATGTTTTTTCTAACTACAATACAGTACTAAAACTTCACTTACCTTTATGGAGGGATCTTGATGGCGTAAGGAAGATGGTGATGAGGGGGAGGAGGAGAGTTGTTACTGTTTGGAAGGGGAGTCCCCTTCCATTATCACATCAGGCAGTGATATTTTCTCTGGGGTACTTTCTCTCTCCTACATTTTGCCTGAATACCACTAGGACCTGGTTGTGGTTCAGTGCTTGTTTGTCTCACTACAAATTTCTCAAGAGACATTTGTTTTTCCCTTCTTTTAACGTTAGTCAGTAATGATTCTTACATGGGATCTCATATGTTGAACCTTACCACTGACTTTCCTGGGACTCATGGCGTGATAGATAATAATACTTTAATGTTTCAAAATGCATAAAACCAGCGTTGAATGTAATGAAACGCCATTTTCTGGGTGAGTCCCGGAGGCTCCCCGGAGCTATCCATGGCTGATATGGATACCCTAACTATTTTGCATCAGTCGATGTGGGTGGAGTTCTAGGCCTACCGGGGACCACGAGCCAGAACCTGGCCCCCTCAGAGAGGCACGGGGAGCAATGGCCCATAGAAATGCACATGTGATTTGGAGCATTCTATATCTGCCATCGACCGGGACAGGCACCCAGAAAGGCAAGCGCCACAAAACAAACCCCTATTCTGGTTAACCACAAAAATTGACAAACGAGTGGACAGAACTCCCCCAGGAAAACGAACTAACAAGCATGACGTCACACGAGCCGCGCCGCATGTCTGCGCAGCTCCCCCCTCCCCGGGAGGGGGAAGGGGGAGCCCCAGACCCCCGCGCCGGCTATCCACACCCCAGACCCCCGTGCCGGCTATCTACACCCCAGTTCCGAGGCTGGATATCAAAACCACGAAAAACCGCCGACCGGAGGGCGGGAGGGATGCCGGGGAGCCTCCGGGACTCACCCAGAAAATGGCGTTTCATTACATTCAACGCTGGTTTTCTGGGGGGAGCCCCTACGGCTCCCCGGAGCTACCTCACCAAAGACTACCTAAGAAAACAAGGGGACATACCCGGGAGGCGGTCGGTGAACTACTCCTCAACACGAAGTCGAAACAACAACCAAGATCATAGGAGCCAAGAAACCACTGCGCCTGAGAAGAGCATGAAGCACTGCCACACGACCCCCAGAGGCCAATGCCAAAAGATAGCCGAGGCAAAGCAAACCTGGCCCCGAGGAGCCACACCAAGGAGAAGAAAAACAGGAGAGCACCCTGTCCAAAGACCTGGACGGCACAGGCAGTGCAGAAACAGGCCGGAGGTGAAACAATGCACGATACAGCCTGCGAAAACGGCACAGAAGGAACATCGATACCGAAAGCCAGCAGCAGAAACCAAGGTGCAAGACCCAGAAAGTCCCAAGCGCCTCTACACCTTCTGCAAGCCAATCCTATGACAGCCCCAGGAGGGAAAAGAAAACGCAGGACCAAAACCAAAATGCCACAAGCGTGCAAGGCCACCACCACAAGTGCAGCCGACAGGGAAGGAACCTGCATAAGGAGCTGCCCCGCACCAACACCCGGCAGAAGGGCAGGAGCGAAGACTCAGTAAAAGGAGCAAAATCGCCCACAGGAAAACGAGGAGCGCCGAGACAGCGCGAAGAGGAGATATATGCACAAAAGAACCAGAAGGCCAAACATCCAGAAACTGCCGGGAAGAGGACCCACAAGCCCTAGAAAGGACCGGAGGGAAGCTCAACCGAATGACGACAGACGTACCAGAAAATGGGAAAGAGCTGACTGGGTTAGAAACACAGAATTGCACTTTCCCACTCTCTCTCATTATTCCTGCCCTTTCATTCTCCGCCGCACACGTAAATGTACGTTTACAGGAGAGGAGGGGCCCACTGGGAAGTGTGTCAAGGAAAACCCAGCACAAAGACGCCGCCAGAGTAGCAGGCGCCGGCCCGTCAACGAGAGGAGCAGCAGTGTCATCGCCGGCTGCATTCTCTCTATGGTGTGGGTGCCAGAAGCCACGGAGCGACCGGGGACAAGGAAGAAAGATGTCGGTGACGTGTGCCACGAGCCCCAACAGATGACCAATGCAGTATACGGCGCTAGGACTGACCTGCGCCGGTCGGACTGACTGACATGTCAACGCCACACAGTGGGTGTTGAACTCCCCTCTGTTTATCCGCTTTCTCCTTTCCCACGGCAATTGGGGGCAGCTACCAAGGCTACCCCAAAACAGTCCCAACCTTCGAAAACAAAAGAAGCAAACAAAGAACGAAGGCACAAAAACTCCGTCGCACCCGAGACCAAAAGTCATGCAGAACCCCAAGAAGAGGGGGACATGACTGAGAAGGCCCGTCCTGGAAAAAGGTGCGAAGACTGTAGAAAAACACCCACCGACAGGACGGAAACAACGGGCACGCTGGACCAGGAAAACCGAGCCCAGGGAGGGACCGATGCCCACAAAGCACGTGCGGAGCGGGGGGACGGAAAAACCCCACACCACAAAACCGCAAGCCTGGCCCAGAGGGGTAGAAAGACCCCGGCGGGGACCAACGGGGCGAAGGCCCCTTACGTTAGCACCACCCCAGCCCCGGAACCCACCCTGCAGGCCCCGGGGCCGAGCTGTCCCCTCAAAGCCCCAGCGTCAAGAAAACCCCGGGGCAGCCGTGAAAAAACACCAAGGAAGGGAGCCCACTAGGCTCCGGAACTTGAACGGAAACCGGAGGAAAAAGCGAGGGGCGAGACGAAGACCCCAAGCTCATCCCCAACCAGCACAACGAGGCAAGGACAAAACAGAATCCAAGGAACCTGGAAAACCAGGCCCAGCACCGCAAGACCGACAAGGAAGGAGGGCCCCAAAAGGAGCACGGAAGGGCCGAACATAATGCCACAACCAACCCCGACACGCAGCTGCAGTACCAAAACGCAGCAAAACGTCCCCACACTCCCGAGGGAGCGACAGAGAAGATAGATAAATCGTACACGAGCGGCACACAAGGGGACACAGGCGGAAACCGAGCACCCACCGAGCCACAGGGACGGTGTGCAGTGTAACAGGCAACGAAGGAACACATTGGGCAGCCCAACATGGGCTGATCCCATACACAGCCCCAAGAGCAGAGACGAGAGCGCCCATGAAGCACAGAAACCGCTCAAAGGCAAACGACAGGGGAGAGGCGGAACTAAAGAGCCAGAACCCAACCCCGCAAGCACACAACACCCTCGACACAGGAAACGTACCACCAAACAGGCACCCCCACCTTTGCACCGTGGAACAAGGTGGAGGCGGGGCCCGAACTCAAGCCAGGTGAGACAAGCATAGGAGAGGGCAGGAGTACAGGCAGGGGTCGCCTCGAAAGGGCCAAGAGGCCACCCGCAGACACCCGTGAACCGAGGAAGGAATCAGGTGGAGAGAACAAGAGCAGCCCAATATGGGCTAATAGCCCAGCAGCAGGCACCTCGGGCGATACGGACCACTGTCACAAGTACGTACGTACACCCATGCCTACGCCCAAAAACAGCGTCAGGACGAAGGAAACGCCAAACCGCACCAACTCACCTGCAGAACTGTTTTAGTGTCAGAGTGGTTGACAAACGGAATGCATGAGGAAGGGATGAGGTGGTGGCTGACTCCATACACAGAGTCAAGTGTAGAGATGATAAAGCCCAATAGGCTCAGGAAGCGGTACACCTGTTGATTGACCGG
>WNGS01063839.1:2319570-2337559 GCA_020271785.1 Procambarus virginalis | reverse complement strand
CATTTCTAGGCCGGCCACCATGGGTCACAAGGACTATACTCTCTCTGGGAAGGTCTCCAACCGAGCCAGAACCCGAAGTAACAGCGGGGGGAAAGAGGTACAGTGGAACCTCGATTAACGAGTGGCTCTATTAACGAGTTTTTCCAGTAACGAGCAAGCCACTCGCAGCAAATTTGTCTCTATTGACGAGCTCGCCTCTATTAACGAGCGAAACCACATGGTGCTTCCTAGCGTCTCGCGGGTTCTCGCAAATTCTCGGACGCCTCCGACGCCAGTGTTGTTGTTTTATCTCACACAACAAGCATCCCTCTGGATTTATTTGCTCTTTTCTTTGGGTTTTTAGTGGTTTTGCGACTACAATTTGTAACACACGATGTCTCCAAAGAAGCTGCTTGCTAAAGATAGTGTTGTCAAGAGGAAGAAAGATACAGTTACTGTGGATTTGAAGAAGGAAATTATAGCGAAGCATGAGTGTGGTGTCTGTGTGACTGATCTCACAAGGGAGTATGGCAGGTCCTCATCAACAATTTACACCATTAGTAAGGGAATGAGGAGGTAAGGGAGGATGCTGCCTCTTCCACTGACATCACCCTGGTCAAGCAGTGACAACCCAGTGTGTGAACATGTTTAATGACAATTTGCTGTCTCGTTTTATGGATATCCTAAAACAAAGACAAAAGCAATTGTCAATATAAAAGTTCTTTCCAAAAGTAGAGAAAAGAAGAGCCAGTGATAGTGAACCACAACCCAGTCCCCGTGGGGTGAAAATCCCAAGAAGAGAGAGCCTGCCTGACTCAGAGGTGGATTCTCCTTCCACACCATAACCCCTCACCTCCATCCCACCTCCCCATCGTCTCCCTCAAGCCAGCAACGACTCTTCATAAGGTAAAGTAAACATTAAAACAGTGCAACAAAACATTTATAATTACATGTGCAGTATTATATTTACATTAAAAAATGTCATACAAGTATGGATGTTTTTGGGAGTGGAACGGATTAAATTTATTTCCTTTATTTTAAATGGGGAAATTTGTTTCCAAAGACGAGTTTTCCAGGTAACGAGCTCGGTGCCAGAACGGATTAAACTCGTTAATAGAGGTTCCACTGTACAGGTAACCCCACCTCGACCAGTCCTGCCGAAAGGCATCCACTGCGAACGCCTCGCAGTCGAGAAAGGGCGTCACATAGACTGGGAGATGCCAAGACCATGCTGACACGAAGAGGTTCACGTCTGGGAGTCCGTACGTCTGGCAGATCCAACGAAACGAGTCGTTGTCGACTGTCCATTCCGTGGACAGGGGAAAGAAGTGAGACAGGCCGTCCTCCAGGACGTTAGACACTCCCCGAATATGAACCGTACCGCCAAACCCCGAGAATCCAGCAGACAAACCACTCGAAGGGACCAACCCAAAGAGGCAAGGACCAGAGAAAACCCCTGCGGATCAGGCAATGAACCACCGGAGAACAGTCTGAATGGAGCCGGATGGTCGAACTCCGAGTGACCCGAACCCTCCAAAGCGCGAACCAGTCTGCTGCGAACTCCCGAACTGTGCTGTGAGCCCGACGGAAGGACGGACCCCACCTTCCCTGGCTGGTCTGGTGAGCACTGATCACAAAGCCCCAGCCGAGAGACTACGCGTCGGTGAACACATTAAGCGAAAGCTTGGGAAGGCGCCAAGGCACCAAATTCCGAAAACCCTGAAGAGGAAGCCAGAGATGCAGCAACCGACACAAGGCCCCTGGAGGACGAACCCAACGATTGCGAGAGAAGCGGAAGGGGTGTCCCCGAAGGAACCAAAACAGACTCTCGAAGCATAACCCGACCTGGCGGGTAGATTAGCACGGCAAAGTTCAGACTCCCACACAACTGCTGAAGCAACCGCCGAGTGACCTGGGACCCCCTCAGAAACAGCCAACGGCGGGACCGCAGCTGCAGCAACAGTCAGGCCGAACAAAACCCAGCCAGGTCCGAACCTGGAACGGAACAAGATAGGACTTCCTTCAGTTCACCAGGAACCCGACCTTGGCGAGCTGGGAAAGAACCATATCCGTCGAGTAGACAAGCAGACCAACTGGGAGCCCACACCAATCAGTCGTCGAGGTAGGCCAAAACCTGAATCCCTAGCAGACGCAGATGGGTCACTACAACCTGGATAAGATGCATGAAAATGCAAGGTGCCAGATTCAAGCAAAAAGGGAGGCAACAAAAGCGGTAAGCCTGACGCCGCACCATGAAACTTAACCAGTCCCTGAACCCCGGATGAATAGGAACGAGCCAATAATCGTCCTTGAGATTCAGGGACACCATCCAGGCACCCGGCTCCAACAGAAGCTGGACCTGAGACAGAGTAGTCATCCGAAAGGAAGGGCAAGGAATTCAGGGGTTCAGACAGGACAAGTCCAGAATGAACCTCAGATCCACAAAGCCTCATTTCAGCACTGGAAACAGGCAGGAAACCTACCTGAGGGACGGTGTCGTTTCGACCACGCCCAAGTGCACCCACTCCAAGATGACTTGACAAAGTGCAGGAGAAGCAGCCTTTCCTGTTAGCCCCGAACCTCCGAAAGGAAGACGAGCCGCCCAATACCACAGCACGCCGGATGACACGATCGAAAAGGCCCGCAAACTGTTGGACCAAGCGTGGGCAAACAGAGCGAGCCTTCCCCCATTACCCCGTTAACGGGGCGAACCGCAAAAGGGCCAACGCCCGTTACAAGAAACCAGACGTTGAAAACGGTGATCATCGCACCGATCAGACGATGCTGGCACCGAATGCAACTTCTGCTTAGAAACTGGCACCAATAGCCCACCTCAACCAACAGAACACTGAACCCTGGTACAACCCCTACAAGACGGCTTAGAACGACCGCCCCGGAGAACCAACAAGTCCAACATAGGACAACAACTAGATGAAACTGCGAGACCACAGCCTCTGCAAACAGCAACAGACAAAACAAAGACAAATTGGATTCCAAAGAGAGAGAGGGAGCACAGCCTGACGGCACACGAGGTGAGAAGGCAAAAGCAGAGACACCGCTTCCTTCAGGATGGGCGCAAAGAGGTTCAACAGTGCAGCTGACACCCTCGCTGCCGAAGTCAGCACCCCAGACAAAGGCCCGTCACTCAACGCCTCTACATCTTTCTCAAGCCAGGCAGAAGACAGCTCGAGAAGGGAAAAGAAACGGAAGACCAAAGCCAAATGCCCACGGGCGTGCAAATCCTCCGCAACGAATGATGCCAAAAGAAGAGGAACCTGCATGTAAAGCTGGAAAAAGGCCAACATCCCGAGAAAGCACGGGGACAAACAAACACGCATTAAGGTGCTCAACTTCGCCCCCAGGTAAACCAGCAGAAAAGAGGATAGGTCCATCACAGAGGCATAAACCGGGTCTCACAAGAGGTAATGCAGCAAGAGCCTCCCGAGCCTCCTTCGCGGAGATATGGGAAGTAGAAAACCTCTGGAAAGACGGAGCCGAGGTACCCAAAGGAGCCCAGAACCGAACCGGGGAGGAGCCGAACCCAAACCATACCCATACAGGGAAAGGGGGGTAAAAAAAACCCTCCCCCTGCATCAATAAGAGGAAAGCAAAAGCACCCAAGCGGGGTCAAAGGGGGCCCAAGGAACCCAGGTCGACTCCTTCCCAGCTCCAAGATCCCCCACGTCGGGACCCAGGGCAGAGCCGTCCTCCAAACCTTTTACCTCTGAAGAAAAGGCAGAGTTTAGGGGGAAAGGCAGACAAGAAGGGGGTCTGCTGGTGGGACCCAGAAGCCTCAGCAGTTGGAACCGAGTCAAATGCCTCCATCTCCGACCCGAATGGGGCAGCCCCCGAAGCTGCCCGAGTCTCATTACCAACAGAACCCTGTGCCGAATCCAAAACCCTCAGACGTTTGGGAGCTGGACATAGGAAAGGAGGTGAAGGATGAACCACAAGTGAAGGACCACAGAGCGTGGAAGGAGCCAAAGTCGAAGTGACTAACGCACCCAGTTCTGGTTCCCAAAAACCAAAGCAGGGCAGCCTCGGGGCATCCGGGTGGGAAACCAAACTAGCGCATTGCAGTAACCTAAACCTAACATGCAATGCGGATGTTGCCTGTACCCTAACAGCAACATCCTCAGAATAAAACTGGAGCACAAGCAGAGAACACGACTCGCAAGACTCCGAGTCAATGGTGTCGTTGACCCAACAGGCAGCATGACGGAGGCAAAACAGGTGACTGTTACCCCTGAGACAAGGGCACACAGCAATCTTCAAACCCCACAAGGCAGGCTGGAACTCGTGAGACGCATCCATGGGTCCACCGAGCCCTGACAGGGCCCTTCCAGGGCCCATAGGGTAACAACTACAGGAAGCCCGGCCAAGGTGTTGCTAACCGGTTAAAAAACCCAAACTAACAAGGGGGAGATGATAACAATGAAACCCCTGTGATGTGTACAAGCATGGGGGCCTAGCAGAGGGCCACCAAAACAGTATCAGGGGAACTATAGTCCCAATAGGCAGAACTCCACCCCGCCCAGCCAAACAAAAACAAACCAAAAGAAAAACCTTGCAAAAGTTAGTGAGTCCCTAGAGGCAACAGGAACTGGTTGCCGCATAGGTGGCAGGTCGCGCAACACCTTGACGCCCTAACCAGCACAACATCCCTCCTTACCCAAGGCCAAACAAGGGCCCCAAGCCCTAACTGGCCCCAAGGGCAAATGCCGAGTAGCAAGAACCCCCTACCGGAGCGGTTCCCGAATGCCCCAAGGAAGATAACCCTGAGACACAGGGGCAGTACTCACAGGGCGCTTAGGGAAGCAAGCCCCTAAGCGCATGCAGCCCCAGCACTGATGAGGTACTCCTGGCCACCACACACCACACAAAGACAGCAGAGAATGCCATACAAGGCAAACACAGCCCAGGAATTTGAGGCCAGAGAAGCGTCTATCCCGGTTGACACTAGCTTATGAACTGAAGGCAGCCGGTGAGGTCCAGGGCCCCCCCCTCCCTCTCGGAAAGGGAGGGCTGCGTGGACAAGCAGCGCGGCAGTGAAGTGTGATGTTTGCTTGTTTCCTTGAGATTGTAGGGAGTTTCTCCCTCAATGTTCGTTTTTTTTGTTTTAGTTTCTTACTATGAGGGGGTTTGTTTTGTTATGCCTACCTTTCTGGGTGACTAATCCCGGTTGATGGTAGATAAGGAAAACCCACAAACACACGGGGGTTTCCAGGGCCATTGCTCCCTGAAACCTCTCTGAAGGGACCAGGTTCTGGTGCTAGTCTCTGGTATGTCTGAACTCCATAGCTAATGTCCCGGTCTAATATAAAGTACATTAGCCCGATAAGCTCCAGGGAGCCGTAGGGGCTCCCCACAGAAAACCAGTGTTGAATGTAATGAAACGCCATTTTCTGGGTGAGACCCAGAGGCTCCCCGGAGCTATACCGGGCTGATGTGTATGTATTAGACTGTGGCAACAGTCAATCGAAGGAGTACTAAGCCTACCGGGGACCAGAGCCAGAACCTGGCCCCCCTCAATTGAGGCACGAGGAGCAATGGCCTAAAGACACCCCCATGTAATTGGAAGCAGTCTTTGTCTGCCATCTACCAGGTCAGGCACCCAGAAAGGTAGGAATTCCAGTATCCACTCAATTTAACGGCCTCTTTTATACCGATCTGCCGGTATTAACGACCGGTTTGGGAGATCGGTATCTGGAGCCTCGTATACCAGTCTGGTGGTCGATATTACAGACGGTCGGTATTGGGTTTGTTTTGGCATCGGCAGCCCCTCACATGGCAACCAGGTGATCATCCAGAGTGGTATATTAAATCTTAACTTTCTTTCAAAATGATTCAGTTTTATGAAGAAAATTCTAAATTATTATTAATAAAATATTTTAAAACAATTGTTATTAAACAAAATTCTTTGTTTTCTTATTAAATACCTTTTATAGCATACGCAATAGGTATTTTTTTTCCCACGGACCTAGAACGTACTGCGCTTTGTTTACTGTTAACTCACGCGGCTGAGAGCAATGTCTCAGAATATTAGCCACAGAAAATCAGATTCAGACAAAAATAGATAAATTCATGATTTCAACAGTTCGTGAAAGCACCCACTGGGAATTCAACAAGTCATGCAGCATCCGCTGGCAACGAGTGCCCTACAAGCCATGCTGTATCCGCCGATGCTGAATTCCCATCAACAAGTTGTGCAGCCTCCACCGGCAACGAATGCTCTGCAAGCTATGCTGCACCCGCCGATGCTAAATTCCCATCAAAAGTCGTGTAGCCTCCACTAACTATATAAAATATGATTGAAAGGCATATAAATTAGTGTGAAAAGTGTTGATAGAGTACAGTATTGTAAGTGTTAATGATTATTTAAGCCTTGACAAAAAGATACTGTACAGTGTAAATATACAGTAGAAATAATTTTCAATTGTGAATTAGAATTAGAACTTGTGTGAATTAGTAGTAAGGCTAGCTGTTGTGTGAAGTGAATGCCTGAAAATAAGTGTTCATACTGTATGTACCCTGTATATAGTACTGAACAATATAAAACAAGTGCTGCAGAGGATGACGTAATCTTCAGCTTCATTAAAAGTAAGTCAATTTACCAATTTTATTATAGTATTTTAACATAGTTTTTTTTTTCAACAAAAGCTACATATTAATCTCTGCAAATGTATATTCTATCATTAGCAAAGAAAAGGTGAGCTCAAAATATTTCGTCTTGGCTAGCTCTCGGTGACAAGTCTCGATCGCCATTGTTATGGTCTGGCCGCCACAGCCTGTGTCATAACATTAAAAATACATTACCTGCACTGTTCAGGGTAAAACAAAACACATCTCTAAAATTTTATTGAGAAAATATTAACAATCACTGATTGATACATGAAATATTTTGCAATACAAAGGAATGAACAAATTTTTTACTACCCATCTGGCCTTGATCAGACCGTGTTCAAACATCATCCATGCAGCAGCCATCAGCTGGCTAATCGTCGGCGTAGCACTAAATTGGAACGTAATTACACAATGAACGTTATTTAATTTTAGTTATACAGTATAAAACATATCCTACCTGAATGTTACTTGAAAAATTACCCGACCCGACTTAACATCGGAAATAACGGAGCTCCGGAAATAACGACTAGGGTACAACCCCATATAGGCCGTTAAATTGAGTGGATACTTTAACGCTTTGAAACTACCGACAGTCTTGGCTTCCACCACCTTCTCACCTAACTTATTCTAACCGTCTACCACTCTATTTGTGAAAGTGAATTTTCTTATATTTCTTCGGCATCTGTGTTTGACTAGTTTATATCTATGACCTCTTGTTCTTGAAGTTCCAGGTCTCAGGAAATCTTCCCTATCAATTTTATCAATTCCTGTTACTATTTTGAACGTAGTGATCATATCACCTCTTGCAGGCGATGAGTCACAATAACGTGGCTAAAGTAAGTTGACCAGACCACACACTAGAAGGTGAAGGGACGATGACGTTTTGATCCGTCCTGGATCATTCTCAAGTCGATTGTGAGATCTTCTCACAATCGACTTGAGAATGGTCCAGGATGGACCAAAACGTCGTCGTCCCTTCACCTTCTAGTGTGTGGTCTGGTCAACATATCACCTCTTTTTATTCTGTCTTCTAGTTTTGTCATATTTAATGCCTCTAACCTCTCCTCGTATAGTGGATATAGTTAAAATTGAGTGGATCGTATAGTTAAATTGAGTGGATACTGCTGATCAAACCAAAAGTTGAACTAGCAACAGAACTCCCCAATCAAAACTAAGGAAACCAGTATGACGTCACCACAAATGCCGCGCATCCATCTGCACAACCCCCCCTCTCCTCGGGAGGGGGACAGAGGGTCTCAGACCTCCACGCCGGGAACTCTCCTCAGTTCAGAGGCTGAGTATCAAAAAACGCGAAAAACCACTGACAGGGAGGGAGGGTGGGATGCCGGGGAGCCTCCGGGTCTCACCCAGAAAATGGAGTTACATTCAACGCTGATTTTCTGTGGAGAGCCCCTTCGGCTCATCGGAGCTACTTAACCAAAGACAAAAAAAGNCAGTTTATTTCTGTGAAGTCCTGGTTTATTTGCTCCCAGTACCTGGGTAAGTACTTCTTTTTACATATCTTTGGGTAGCTAGCTTCAGGGAGCTGAGAGGGCTTCCAACAGAAAACCAGCATTGCGAGTAATGAAGCGCCATTTTCTGGGCGAGCCCCAGAGGATCCCTGACATCCTTTCTCCCTCCGGTCGATGTTTTTTCATTGTTCAAGAACTGAAGTAGTAAGCTATCAGCTCCCCCTCCCTCCTATAGGAGGGGGGTAACGTTTACACGTGGAATTGCCAGTCGAATGAAGGGTTGCTAGTTTGGTTTTCTTTCTAGGTTAGTTTGATCTTTTTGGATGTAGATTACACAGATTAACCAGACAGTGGTCTGTTTTTATTCGCCTACCTTTCTGGGTCCTTCCCGGTCGATGGCAATTTGTTTGTTGTTTTAGATTCAGCTACTAGGAACAAAAGTACCAAGTAGCATGGGCTATGGTGAGCCCATAGTGGACTATGACATATTATAAATGTAAAGTGCTTATAGGCCATGGCTCCCTGCACCTCTCTGAGTTGACCAGGTTCTAGCTCGTGGTTCTCGGTAGCCATAAGAACTCCTGTGACTGATGACCCCAAATTAATATAGCATATATCAGTTTGGATAACTTCAGGGACCTGATAAGGCTCCCCACAGAAAAGGGCAGTCTGCCAGCCAGGAAAACTCTAGAATCTCATAACGCACCCAATACGGGAAAGAAGAACCGAACTTAAACAAAGCCAGATCCATCACAGGCGTGAATGGGTCACACCTCCAGGCAGACTGCCCCCGAGGCCCGGGAACCCCAAACACAGGGAATGGGTCAGAGCCCTCTTCCATGCCCACCACCCTTGAAGAAAAGGCAGAGTCCAAGGGAAAGGCTTCCGAGAAGGGAGGTGGCTGGGTCGACCCGGAAGCCTTGGCAGGAAAATCGGGCTCAACCACCTCCTAGCCTGAATCGGAAGGGGCAGCCCCTAAAGCCACCCAAACTAAACCCTGCCCCAACTCCAAAACTCTCAGATGTTTGGGAGCTGGAAGCAGAGGAGAAGGAGCAGGGTGAACCATGCCCACCTGGGAAGAAAGAGGGGGAGTGGACGGAACCAAGGCTGATGCGACCAACGCCCCCAAATTCGAGTCCTTAAAACTCAAGTGGGGCAGCCCTGGGGGCCTCCAACTGGGCAACCAACCTGGCTTGGTGCAAGAAGGAGAATCGAGCATGCAACGCGGCCACTGCCTGATCCCCGAGATCATCAGATAAGGGATAAGTAAACTGAAGCACAAGCCAAAAACAAGTCCCGCAAGGCTCCGGGTCATTGGTGTCCCCGACCTAACAGGCACCATGATGGAGGCAGTACAGATGATCATCTCACTGAGGCAAGGGCGATGAGCAACTTTCAACTTTGCAGAAGGCGAAAGTGGGCTTAGAAGAAAGTATCCATGGTAAAACTGAGCCCACAGGTACTTTCCAGGGCCCTGTAGAGTTAATAAGCCCTACGGGAAGCCCAGGCACTGGGGCGAGCAAAGCCAGTAGAACCCTGTCTGTAGCAGGCAAACTGACTACCAGTAACAGTCGTGAAACCTCTGGGGCAACAGACGAAGACCACCACAACAACCTAGGCTATCCTAATAAAGAGCTAAGCAGACCATCTCTGTCAACAACAAGTGAAAATTCCAGAAAACAAATAGCAAAACCCCCCAAAATCACACAACTAGCAAGCTACCAGTTAGAGAGAAACCACACAACACACAACCCAGAACAGCCAAACAGGGCAAACATCCAGATCAGGAATTTGAGGCCAGAGGTGATGTCCGACCCACAAGCACATCAGTTCAAAAATTGTAGTAGTATGCTACCTGCTTACCCAGGATAGCTCCCCCCTCCCCACAAGAGGGAGGTAGCACTAATGAGGGCAGGGCTAGTTGGATGAAGTGCTGCTTGTTTGTTTTCTTTAGGGGAGATATTTTGCTCTTTTGAGCTCAAGACTTCATACTGCAACCAACAAGCAGAGACAAACCTGTAAAAAGAGGTTGGACCCATCATTCCGTAAAAGGTACCAAAGCAAATCTGCACAGACCACAGATGGCACTGCATGGTAGCAACGAGATCTAAGAAAAAAATGTCTCCAAGGCATCAAATAGGATCCGGAATCATACTCGAGGGGTAGCAGCCAAGCAATCCTACTCATTTACAGAGAAAGGATATGCCCATGAAGTGAATACTTAAACACAGAAACAATACACAAAGCCAATGGCCACCACAGGACAACTAGAGTCCAAGGATGGCTGGCACTTATCTTGAAGTAGTTCTTGTGTACATTCCCAGAAGATGAGAAGATGACGACGTTTCTGTCTGTCCTGGACCATTATCAAACCAGCTGTGTTCCAGTCGTGCCCATGACTGACAGACTGGAACACTACAAGTAGATCTACCCATCATCAGCAACAAAACTGAGAATGGTAGCTGACTGAGGGCTGGGGCCAGGTCGCGTTGTGGTGGTAATTGGTACCGACGAGTTTCAAGCTAGTTTTAGCGAGTCCCTTGTTCTGTGTGAATTGTTTGCATAATTGTTTGGCAGTTTTGAGGCTTTATTTGCTGTGAACCCTCTAGTTGTCTGTAAAGATTTGCTGCCTTTTCACAAAGTACAAAGTACTTTATAGAGCATCTGTTTCTAATTTTGCTAATTTTGCTTTCTGGACCTCAGTAGATCCTCAGTGCACTACAGTGGTACATTGAGGCTCTGATACCACAGTCCCTAAATTACTAGGACTGGCTGCATGCCTACTAAACATGAAGATCAGAATCTGATGTACTCACAGAGACGAAGAGGACCATAGAGATCTAAGTTTAGCTTCATAACCAAGTAAAACCACCCAGAAAGTACAGGCAAAGCAAAACAACTACACATCTTGATGAAAGAAAGAAAAGATGGAAACAATAGAAGAGGTAGTACACCCAATGTCAGGAAAGCCAGCACTAACATCTCAGTATGTCTTTAGATGACAGCTCAGGTCACCCAAGGGTTCCAGCAGCTGATCCAGCTCCTCAGGTACAGGGAAGAATTAAGACTAACCAGAAATGGTAATTTCATGACATTCAACACTCAATGTCTGGGCTGGTGCTCAGTTGCTTCCTGGTGCATACTACCAATGGAGACTGATAGCAAAACCAATTTTCAGATTAAAACCAGAGTAATAAACAAACAATAATGAATATGCTGACCTGTGTGATGAAAAGACTGGAAATCCAAGAATGAAGGAAAGACGATCTGAGTGACTGGAAAGATGCCAACCCTCCATTACAGTATTAGAAACTCCAAGCCTGAACATTAGTTTTAGAATATCAGAAAAGAATGCAATAACAGCAGCATACTGGCACACAGTGTGTATAGTTATCTTGAGGTTATCTTGAGATGATTTCGGGGCTTTTTAGTGTCCCCGCGGCCCGGTCCTCGACCAGGCCTCCACCCCCAGGAAGCAGCCCGTGACAGCTGACTAACACCCAGGTACCCATTTTACTGCTAGGTAACAGGGGCACAGGGTGAAAGAAACTCTGCCCATTGTTTCTCGCCGGCGCCTGGGATCGAACCCAAGACCACAGGATCACAAGTCCAGCGTGCTGTCCGCTCGGCCGACCGGCTCCCCCGCTCGGCCGACCGGCTCCCAATAGTATTGAACGTGTATTCACATCAGGCGGAGGCTAAATCAATCCCAGCATGCTTCCTGACCCGATGAGTGAGAAGTTGGTGTGAAATGAAATGAAATGAAGTTGGTGTGCATCAGGTGGACAGAGATAGTTACAAAAGCCTAAAATATTAGTCATGGTCCTTGGATGCCAGTAAGTTAGGGAGAGCTACTGAGGGGGCCAACCCAGAAAGATAAGTAGAGTTGTTATGGTTACTATTGAAGGTACAGTACAGTAGCAAACAATAAAACAATAAAGTGAAAAAGTAATTCACTGTATGGGAACATGGCCACTTATTAGGTCTCAAAACCTATGATGTCCATTATGCAGTGATGAATCATGTTCCCAGTTTTCAGATGCAAAAGTTGTCACAAATACTTCCCCCATACCTGATTCAGCTGCCACATCAGTGAAAGTTCCATTTCCATTATTTTTGAATAGGAAATTTGGGCCATGCTTATTCTTGCAAAAGATGTCACTTCTCCCATCTTTACTGAGAATTGGGCCCACTGTAACTCCACGACCACCTACAAAAAATAATTACAATACAATATTAATTTACAGGCCTTGTAAAATTAGCATTGAATGTAATAAAATCAGCATTAAATGTAATGAAACGCCATTTTCTGGGTGAGACCCGGAGGAGGCTTCCCGGAACTTATCCAGGCTGATATGGATATGTCAGACTTTGCCATTAGTCAGTGTGAATGGAGTTCTTAGGCCTACTGGGGACCATGAGCCAGAACCTGGCCCCCCCCCTCAGAGAGGGACAAAGAGCAATGGCCCATAGACACCCCCGTGTGGTTGGAAGCATTCTATGTCTGCCATCGACCGGGTCAGGCACCCAGAAAGGAAAGCATCCAAAAAAAACTCCTATTCTGGTTAAGAAATTGCTACTGAAAGCTGAACTAGTGGACAGAACTCCCCTAACATAAACGAGCACGTTACCACGTCGCCGCGCCACCGTCTGCGCAGCATCAAAAACATGCGAAAAACAGCCGACTGGAGGGAGGGAGGGTTGCCAGGGAGCCTCCGGGGTCTCACCCAAAAAATGGCGTTTCATTACATTCAATGCTGGTTTTCTGGGGGAAGCCCCTACGGCTCCCGGGAGCTACTTACCAAAAGACGAAAAACAAGAGGGACTTACCTGGGAGGCAATCATTGCTCGCCCTCCAACGTGAAGTTGAGACAACTGATTGTAACCACCAACCGAAAGCGACACGGGCCCCACTAGGCCCAGGAACATTTACCAGATAACGTACAACCAGAACCCTATTCGACCTCCAAAACCCAGCGCCTGAATGTCAGCCCAAGACGTGTTACCGAAGATGGCAGCAAGCGCAGCAAATTACGAACCTTGTGGGGACGGGGATAGACCGCAGGCTGGCTGGACCAAATTACCCTGCGGACGACCTGGAAGAATAAATCATGGAACAGGGAAGAAGGAAAACCGGATCAACCCAAAGCCCATCCACAGTCACAGAAGCCGTGGCGCGCAGATAACGGCCTCACAGTCGGGGACGTGCACCACATATCCTGGGAGATGCCTCGACCATGCTGACGCGAAGAGGTCTAAGTCCGAGAGCCCGTATGTCTGGCAGAGCCAACTGAATGAGACGACGTCGACCGTCGGGCAGCTGACAGCTAAGTGGACAGTGCTTCGGATTCATAGTCCTGAGATTCCGGGTTGGATCCCCGGTGGAGGCAGAGACAAATGGGCAAAGTGTTTCTTTCACCCTGATGCCCCCTGTTACCTAGCAGTAAATAGGTACCTGGGAGTTAGACAGCAGTTACGGGCTGCTTCCTGGGGGGGGGGGTTGTAACAAAAAAGGAGGACTGGTCGAGGACCGGGCAGCGGGGACGCTAAGTAACCAATTTCATTTCAATATAACCGTCTATTCCGAGGACAGGGGAATTAACCGGGACAGGCCATCCGCCAGGATGTGGGACACCCCCAAACATGAACGGCCAGGAGAGCCAAACCCCGACAACTCAGCAGATGAGTCACTGGAAGCCAACAGCCCCAAAGAGCCTAGGACCGCATCGAACTCCCCTCGGTTTAGAAAGTGAACACCAAGGAAGCAGTCCAAATGGAGCCTGATCGTCGATCTGTGAGTAACCCAAACCCACTGAAGCAACATCCACACTGCTGAGAACTCTCACACTGTGCTGTGGGCCCGACGGAAGGATGGACCCCACCGCCCCCGGCCGGCCTGGTGAGCACTGGTCACAAAGCCCCAGCCAAGAGACAATGTATCCATGAACACATCGAGCGAGGGCGTAGGTAAGCGCCAAGGCACTGAACCCCAAAAACCCGATGATGAAGCCGGCAAGATGAAGCAGACAACGCAAAACTTTGTTGGCTTTGTCAGAACAGCAACAAAGCCAAACCTGACCCGGTGGGTAAACCATCACAGCAAAGTTCAGGTTCCTGCACAGACTCTCGAGCAACTGCCGAGTGACCCGGGAGCCCCCTAGGAACAAGCAAAGGTGGGAATGCGGCCGAAGGAGACACAGGAGGGAGAGACAAGGAAGTGGCCCGAGAGTCCCACACAAGACCCAGCCAAGTCTGAACCTGAGAGGGAACAAGATGGAACTTCCTCCAGTTTACCAAGAACCCGAACCCAGTGAGCTGGGAAGGAACCAAATCCCTGGCAAGCAGACAAGCAGACTGGCTGGGAACCCA
This sequence comes from Procambarus virginalis, assembly GCA_020271785.1. Lineage (NCBI taxonomy): Eukaryota > Metazoa > Arthropoda > Malacostraca > Decapoda > Cambaridae > Procambarus > Procambarus virginalis. Next base: position 2,323,115 of record WNGS01063839.1, on the reverse strand, counting down.
CACCAGCCAGTCATCGAGGTAGGCCAGCACCCGAACACCTAAGAGATGCAGACGGGCCACTATAACCTAGGTAAGGCATGTGAAAATGCGAGGTGCCAGGTTCAACCCGAACAAGACAACAAAAGCGGTAACCGACATGCCCCACAACAAAACCAAGCCAGTCCTGAACCCCAGATGAATTGGGACGTGACAATACGAGTTCTGGAGGTCCTGGGACACCATCCAAGCACTCGGCTCCAACAGAAGCCGGACCTGGGACAGAGTAGTCATCCGAAAGGAGGGCAAAGAACCCAGAATTTCAGATGGGACAAGTCCAGAATGAACCGCTGGTCCACACAGTCCTGTTTCTGGAGTGGAAACCCATCTGAGAGACGTCGTCGTTTCGACCATGCCCAAGCACACTCTGAGATGACCCAACAGCACAGAAAAAGAGGCCTGCCTCACCAGCCCCGAACCACCCCTGAAGGAGGAAGGGCCACCCAACGCCACCGCAGGCTGGCTGAAGTGATGCCCACAAATTGTGAGAACAGGCGTGAGCAAACAGAGCAAGCCTCGCCTCCATCGCCCCATCAATGAGGCGAACCGTGAAAGGTATACTAAACTGCAGATACTGCTCAACTGCAGAATCCGCAAACAGCAAGGGACAAAAGGGCGAAGACAACCTAAGAGCCAGGGCCTAAGCAGATTCCAAGGAGGAAGCAAGCACCGCCTGCAGACACGCGAGCCGCGAAGTATAAAACAGACACTGCATCCCGCAGGATTGGTGCAAACAGCTTTGTTATGAAAATGGTGGGCTTGCTATGGGGGAACTGGTACTATTAAGGGGTAAGGGTAAGTAGAATACAGAGGTATCAAATATGGGAGAACTAAAAGGCCCGGCCCCCAAAATAAAATATCCACAGTAATAAATACTTGCTACTAAACCCGGTTAGTCTAGAGATAGATCATTGTACTCCCACACAGGAACAAGGGATACTCTGTTCAAACTTACTTATTTATTTACCCCTTAACAACCCCCCCATACACAATCACACCAATAACAATCTAATACTAACTTTACCACACAATCTTACGTTAAAAGCCTTGGTCCACATAGACAGGATACAAGGTTTTACACTGAAAACAAGCTAGGGTAAAGCTCTACTATAAAACACTTGAAGTTAGAGTCAGCTTAGGGTAGGGGACCACGTGTTTACACTGGAACCCCTTTAGCATAACAGGTGAGATAAACACTTAAAAACACTTACTACACCCCAGGTATACTACTCTACACATAGAACGATGGGTATGCCAGAATATCACAAAAATGAGTTATGGAGTACTTAACCAAAATAAGACAGAAATAAAGAATTAAGAGGAAGGAGGAGCACGTCCTAACACCACAGTCAGCCAGCAGAGAAGGACGAGCGAGTCTCTCGTCTCCTTCCCCGAAAGCTATGCTGCCGGCAGACTGTTCAACTAATCATACCGGTGCCCGATACTAAGTTTACTCAGGTTTACTTTACAATTGATTAGACAGTATTAGTAAACATAGTTGGTACCTATTTTATTATTTAATAATCAACCCCAAGCTCAATCTTTAAATACTCTTTGAGAAGCAAGAATAGTCTTACGACTGGCAGGGAAGATACGACATATGCAGCTCGCGAAGCGTGCTTACTATATGGTAGCTTGATAAGCTCAAAATTTGACCTCTGGTTTCCATCTAAAGAACCCAGAGTCGTAACAAGCTTCAACAGGGCAGATGATGCATGCGCCACCAAGCCCAAGGTACAAGACCCAGGAATGGCCCCAAGCACCTCCACATCCTCCTCAAGCCAATCCACATACAGCTCCAGGAGGGAAAAAATCTGCAAGACTGAAGCCAGCAGGCAAAGAGCGCGCAAGTCCTCAGTAACCAATGTAGCCAAAAGGGAGGGAACATGCACATGAAGCTGCACGACGCCGACATCCTGAGGAAGGGCCGGGGGCAAACAAACAAGCATTGAGATGCTCAAACATGCCCCCAGGAAAACCTGGACCACCGTCAGCACCTCACACCACTGAAGCGTGTGGGAACAACAGAAAGTATGCCAAGCCTTCAAAGAAAACACAGGACAGTTGCCAGCCAGAATGACTCCGGAACCTCATAACGAATCTAGTACGGGAAACAAAGACCCAAACCTGAAAGAAGACGGATCCATGATTGAGGCATAATCTTGGTCGCGCAAGACCTAAGCTGCAAAGGTATCCCGCTCAGAGGGTAGAAAAACCCTGGAGGGGTCCAACAGGGCCCAAGGACCTCGAATCAGCCCCTCCTTAGCCTAAAAACTAAACAAAAAACAGAGTTAGAAACTCCCTACAATCCCAAAGAAACAAGCAAACAAGCAAACATCACACTTTACTGCTGCGCAGCTCGTCTGCACAGCCCTCCCCTTCTTGGGAGGTGTGGGGGGGGGGGGCTCCTGACCTCACCGCGGCGGCTGCCTAGCATCAGTTCGGAAGTTAAGCTTCAACCAAAGAGAAGGAAAAAAGGACTTACCCGGGAGGCGGCCGCCACAAATTCCTCAAAGCGAAGTTGAGACAACTGGCTGCAACTGCGACCCAAAGCAACACAAGAATGCCCAGGAACAGGCACGTTCACCAAATAACAGGCGCCCAGGACCCTGTTCAATCTCCAAAATCCACGCGCCCGAATATGAGCCCTAGACATGTTTACCGAACACTGCAGCCAAAGCTGCAAACTTCCAAACGTCATGGGGACAAAGATAGACCGCAGGCTGACTAGACTTAATAACCCTGCGGACAACCTGGGAGATCCAGGCCCTGGCACAGAGAATGAGGGAAACTGGATCAACCCAAAGCCACCCCAACCAAGGCGCGCAGGTAACGGTGAAGAGCCACAATCGCCACAACACATGATGCACCCGGCCGAACCAACCAAGCATCATGACCCAAGGCCCCTCTAGAAAGCAGCCATCTCATTCTTCGCCAGAAAAGACGGAGAAGGCTGCAAACGTACAAACTATCCCCATGACCAAAGAGCAGAAACCCCTGCGCTGGAGCCAGAGAAGAGCATGAAGCTTCCCTACCCAACCCCCAGAGGCCAATGCCAACGAAACAGGGCATTGGAAAAACAATCTTGGACCGAGGGGCCACCACAGAGAGAGTTTGCGTCGGGTTTTTTTGACGGTGGGTTATTACCATTTGTTATGGTGATCAGGTTGGCTTCGATTGATGGTGTCCCACCTGAGAAGGCTTTCGTTTCGGCCGACAGTAGAGTTTCCTGCGTTCTTTCAATTTTCTTGCTCTTCGTATTGTTTTCTCTTTTTCTGTCGGGTTGTCTTTTCCTTTCTTTCTTGGGCTTTTTTTCAGGACCTGTCATTTGATGCCTAATTCTGTCACCTTGTATCATCGGTGCTGTGGAGCCGCTCAGCTTGGTTCGGGGGGACGTCACATCCGACCCATTCTGTAAGCTTCTTGTATTATGTTTCACCTCCAGCCTACTCATGCGCCTCCTGAGCCGTCCTGGTCCTTGGACAGGGCGCTCTCATATCTTTCCTCTC
>WNGS01063839.1:2295657-2318570 GCA_020271785.1 Procambarus virginalis | reverse complement strand
TCTGTACTCCCTTGAGCGCAGGCGGGAGAGATACATAATATTTTACATGTGGAAAATATTAGAGGGGCTGGTCCCAAACCTGCACACAGAAATAACATCACATGAGACTAGAAGACATGGCAGGATGTGCAGAATACCCGTTGAAAAGCAGAGGTGCAACAGGTACTCTGAGAGAGAATTCTATCAACATCAGAGGCCCGAGACTGTTCAACACACTTCCGGTACACATAAGGGGCATAACTGGCAAACCCCTCACAGTGTTCAAGGAGAACTGGATAAGCACCACAAAGATACCTGATCAACCAGGCGTGACTCATACGTCAGGCTGAGCAGCCGCGTCCAACAGCCTGGTTGATCAGTCCAGCAACCAGGAGGCCTGGTCGACGACCGGGCCGTGGGGAGCTAAGCTCCGCACCTCAGGTCAAGGTAACGTACTACGGGCCGACCCAGATCTGTCAGAGTGGTGTCAACCTGCAAGAGAATATTGAAACTGGTATCAGAGGACGATTCCTCCAAGGAGTTCACCACGGGCTGTGGGTATGTGGGCTGCGGGCCGCTCCCAACAGCCTATGGAAAATCTCACAAGCAAGCCTGGCCGCCGGGCTGGGGAGTAGAAGAACTCCCAGAACCCCTCAACCAGGTTATCAACCAGGTATCTCAAGACGAAGAAGAGACAGACGGCTGCAACAGGTGCCCCAAAGCCACACGGCTGGGAAGGAACCAGAACTTTCACTAGATACCTGGCAGCCAGGACCCTGTTCAACCTCCAAAACCTGCTGTAAAAGCAGCATACAGTGATACCTCAGCTTACAAATTTAATCCATTCCCAGAGAGGTTCGTAAGCGAAAATTCGTAACCGAAGCGAATTTTCCCACAAGAAATAATGTAAATTGAATTAATCCGTTCTACACTCCCCAAAAAAGGACCTTCAAAGTAATTTTTACCTAATTCACCCAAAATCTTCAGTATAAAGTACATAGAAGTTATTACTCCTTTATTGATGACTTGTTGGCATATGGAAAATGGAGAGGAGGGGGGAGGAGGAGAGGTGTTAGTGTTTGGAAGGGGAGTCCCCCTTCCATTATAACATCAGGCAGTGATGACTTCTCTGGAGGTACACCTTGGCACATTTTGCCTGCATACCATTAGGACCTGCTTGTGGCTCACTGCTTGCTTATCTTACTAAGAATCTGTCAATAGAGACTTGTTTTTCTCTACATTTAACACTTGTCTGTAGTGAGACATCACATTCACTCTGAATGATCTCGTGTTTTTCCTCTATCATCATTCTCACATGTGTTTTCTTGGCTTGAACCTTATCACTTGGCTTTCTTGGGACCCATGCAAGAATATATAATAATGACTTTTATGGCTTCAAATACCCAAGAAGATCGAAAAAAAAAACTGAAAAATTCTTACCACGAATTCAGACGCGATTGTAATAGCTGGCATTGACAATAGAGGCATTGGTAAACCGAGGCATGGTCCCACCATGCGCTAGGTCAGCCATACGCGAATCAACAAACTTTGTTTCCCGAGGCAAAATCCGTAACCCGATTTGGATTTTACGGAAAAATTGGGCTCGTAACCCAAAAGTTCGTAAAGAGGGGCATAAGCAGACGTGTCACTGAACTTCCAGACATCATGGGCATGAGAGTAAACCGCAGGCTGGTTGGACATGATGACACCTGAGGACAATCTGAGACACACAAGCCCTGGAACAATGAACCAGGGAAACCAGATCCACCCAAAGAACATCCAGCGTCACAGAACCGTTGGCCCACAGGTAGCAGTGTAAAGCCGTCACCGGACATAACACATGATGCACCCCAGGTATAACCAACCAAGCAACCACAACCAATGGACCCCTCTGGAAGCCCACCATCTCATTCTCCGCCAAAAAAGTAGAAGGCTGCAAAAGTACAAAATGACAACCTGGACCAAATGAACAGAATCCCCAGAGTCGGAGGAGACCATGACACTTCCTAACCCGACCCCTAGAGGCCAAGGCCAACAGCTAAGCCATTAGAACCCTGTCAAGTAGCAGGCACCTCTAGCAGCTAGGAAACCTTGGGGGGAAACAGAGGAAGACTACCAACACAAACTAGGATTGCTTAATAAGAAGCTAAGCAGACCTCCTCTGTCTAAACAAGGCGAGAATGCCAGTGAATGAAAAGAAAATGAAAAACAAAACCCCAAAGACACACAACAAACAAACTGGCAGAGAGAAACATCGACCTTGGTGTTGAAGTAAAGCTATCTGCACCAACCACAGTGTGTTCCACCCAGCCAATAACACTCCCCTACCTGGGGCAACACGGAAAGCACTAGACCCTCGACATATCCCAAGAGCGAAGACAACATTAAGCTATGAAGGCCTCAAACAGGGAGTGAGGCCTGAATGATCCCAGGAAGATAACCCTGACACGCAAGGGCAGTACTCACGGAGCACCTAGGGAAAGTCACCCTAGGCACGTGCGGCTCCTGTACACTAAGACACCTGGCTGGTACAGCCACACATGGCAAAAATCCAGATTCAGGAACTTGAAGCCAGAGGTGACCTGAAGTGGCCACCAGCACATCATTTCAAGAATTGAAGTGGTTGGTTATTGAGTTAAGTCACGAACTGAGTTATTTTTATATTTTGGGATGTAGATTGCACAGGTTGACCAGTCAGTGGTCTGTTTTGATTTGCCTTCCTTTCTGGGTCCTTCCCTGGTCGATAGCAATTATGACATACTTTAAATGTAAAGTGCTCATAAACCATTGCTCCCTGCACCTCTCTGAGGGGGCCAGGTTCTGGCTCGTAGCCCCCCAGTAAGTATAAGGACTCCTGTGACTGATGACCCCCAAACTAATATAGCACATACCAGTTCAGATAGCTTCAGGGAACCTCTGGGGCTCACCTAGAAAATGGTGTTTCATTACATTCAATGCTGCGTTTTTCATGTGGCTTACATTGGCTGTGATGGAGCAGAAAAGTTAGCAATTTACGTGTACTGAGTGAGTAGTTGCTTGGCCACACATGCCTCATCTGTCCCATGGGGTGGCAGTTGCTGCGAATATAGATTTACAAAATTATTTCAATGTCTCTGAATGTTTTTTATCTAGTGTTGCAGTAATATTATTTTCTAGTGTGTAAGTTGAGGAATTTATATGATTAAATGTGTGAAACATTGCTGTGCTCAAAATATTTGGCTCATATTTAGTGACATGTATATTCTATTCTTAGAACAATAAACCACAAACTCCAGATTGACCTGGGACTGGATGGTAGGCAGGGGGTATGGGACACCACCTGTTAGCAGTCATTTGTACTAAGGCGATCGAGCAAGTTTAACCACTGAACTGCGCAACAAGCCTGCAGGCGCTCGACGGGGGGGAGGGGGGTGCGCAACGTGCCTCCGGAATCTTATATTTTTAGCATATGATTCAAAACTCCCGCGACTACATGCGGTTCACATCAGCTTCCTCAGGGCACTTGTAAACAGACACCATTTTAACCCTTTAAGTGCGCAATACATCATATAATGGGTTGAGTGACTTGCAGTAACTTGCGCTCCACATCATATGATGTATTGGAGTACCGCGCAAGATTTGAAAGGCCTGTGGGGTAGAGGGGGCCTCTATATACTGCCCAGGGGCTATAGTAAACACCCGCCATTTTGTAAAAAAAATCCAGCTCACGCTACCATCACGTGGGAGGCATCAGTTACCCAGCAGCCACCATGTTGAGCGCACAGCCGAATGCTTCCCGGGCGCGCACCACGCAATCACTCACCCAAGAGCAAATAGGAAAGTGATTTGATGACTCTGACATTGATAAGACTACACACAATTGACCGATGATAGTAGCACCGACAGAGAAAATGAGATACAGCCGCTTCCCATGGTGAGGCCTATACGCTCACCCATGCCACCTCGCCCAGTGTCTACTCCAATTCACCCTCGACCACACAGTGCCTGTGCTTATTTAGAGTCTGAGGATATTTTGGGTGATGAATCAGAGGAAGGTGACTCTTTTCTGGTTTTAGTGAAGTGAAATCAGAACATAGTGTTACCGAGACTGGTGCCAGTACCAGCGGTGTTACTGGATGAGAATTTGTCGCGTCAGCAGCGTCTCGCCCACCAAAGTGCCACTGTATGGAACAACATGAGGCACTAAGAGCCTCATGTTCACGTGCTTCCACCTCACGTGCACGTAATTACCTAAGTGTAGTTGCAGGATGAGTGCTACGCTCGTGGTGTCCCGTCTCCCCAGCACTCTTTGTCATATAATGCTTTGAAATTACTGACGGTTTTTGGCCTCCACATCCTTCTCACTTAACTTGTTTCCAACCGTCTACCACTCTGTTTACAAAAGTGAATTTTCGTATATTTCTCTGGCAGCTTGTTTTGTTAGTTTAAATCTATGACCTCTTGTTCTTGAAGTTCCGGGTCTCAGAATTCTTGCCAATCAATTTTAGCGATTCCTGTTACTATTTTGAACGTAGTGATCATATCGCCTCTTTTCTTCTATCTTTCAGTGGCTATGGGTGTCGCTAACGGGTTGCAGTAGGTGACTTTGGGCATTGCTTCAGGTAGAGCTTGTCCAGTATTTTGATTTTATATGCATATGTCTATGTAGGGAATTTTATTACGATCACTGTCCTACAAATAAAAACGGTGTACAACAAGTCTAAACTTGACAAACATGAAAATAGTAGAAACATTTTGTCGGTGTTTGGGGCGCATGGCTATGGATCAACGTAGTTTTTATTTGGTGCCGGTCTAACTTATGCTTTGTTGATCTTTTGTACGTATGTTCTTCTAGAACATTCTATTGCGAACACATTGCTACAGAAATGAAATACATACATCGAAAATTAATGTCAGGTCAGTGAAAGAGTACTGTACAGTATACTTTCAAAGTATGGTTTCGCAGATGTGTCGTTGGGTGTGCGGTAACGGGTAACACTTCGGCCATTTCCCACAGTCTTGCGGGTGGGCCGCGACCATGATTCTACATTTATATGTCTGCGTAGGGAATTTTATTGTCGAGCTCAGTGATACCAAATTAAAGCTGTAGGACAAGTGTGGAGTTGACAACCCTGAAAAGAGTAAAAACATTTGGTCACTGTTTGGCGCTCACGGCTAGTGTTCTACGTAGTTCTTTATTTTTTAGGCTCTTTAGTCTGTCCCAATAGTATAGATGTTTTACTTAGTGGATTCTAGCAGTAAAGGATCTCTGCATGCTCTCCAGGTCAGCAATTTCTCCAGCTTTTAAGGGGCTGTAATTGTGCACAAGTACTCCACTCTAGAGAGCACAAGCGTTTTGAAAAGTATCATCATGGTATAGCATCTCTAGTGTGAAAAGTTCTTGTTATCCAACCTGTCATTTTTCTTGCAGTTGTGACGGCTACTTTATTGAGTTCTTTAAGGTAAGGTCTTCCGACATGAGTACACCCAGATCCTTTACATTGCCTTTTCGTTCTATTCTATGATTTGCCTGAGTTTTGAACGTGGTTTCTGTTTTATATTTTCATTTTTTCCATAGCGCATGAGCTGGAACTTATCTTCGTTAACACCATAATATTTTCTGTAGCCCATAGAAAGACCTGATCTACATCTGATTGGAGGTTTGCCTGTCCTCTATGTTGCCTACTCTCATGAAGATCCTAGTGTCATCTGCAAAGGATGATACAGTGCTATAGGTTGTGTTCTTGTCTATGTCCGATATGAGGATGAGAAAAGTACTGGAGCAAGCACAGTACCCTGGGGGGAATGAGCTCTTCACGGTTGATGGGCTGGATTTTATTTTGTTGACTATTACACATTGGGTTCTGTTAGTCAGGAAATTGTAGATCCATCTGCCTATTTTTCTGGTAATTTTTTGGACGCATTTTATGTGCAAAAACACCATGGTCACATTTATCAAAAGCTTTTGCGAAATCTGTGTAAATTACATCAGCGTTTTGTTTGTCTTCCATAGCATCTAATGCCATATCATAGTGGTCCAGCAACTGCAACCAGCAAGAGCGCCCTGTTCTGAAACCATGTTGTCCGGGGTTATGGAGATGCTGTGATTCCATGTATTTGTGATCTTACTTCTTAGCACTCTCTCAAAAATTTGTATATGTGCGATGTTAGTGCTATCGGTCTGTAATTTTTTGCCTCTGCCTTATATCCTCCTTTATGAGGTGGTGCTATCTCTGCTGTTTTAGTATGTCAAGGACAATGCCAGTATCCAGCTTTGTCTCCACAGAATGTGAAGGGCCTGTGATAATGTTTTTTTACAGTTCTTGATGAAAATGGAGTTCCAAGAATCCGGGCCTGGTGCAGAGTGCATAGGCATACTGTTTATGGCTTCTTCAAAATCCAGTGGGGATAGGGTGACATCTGATATATGATTTGATGTTGGTATCATATCCATGAAAAATTCATTTGGGTTATCAATCTTTAGTGCGTTAATGGCTCGCTGAAAACAGAGTCGTACTGCTTCCTCAGTAACTCCCTCATTTCTTTGTTGTCATCGGTGAAAGTTCCATCTCCCTTTCGCAGGGGCCCGATACTAGATGTGGTTTTTGATCTTGATTTTGCATAGGAGAAAAAACCCAGCGTTGAATGTAATGAAACGCCATTTTCTGGGTGAGTCCCGGAGGCTCCCGGAGCTATCCAGGCTGAATGGATATGTATAACTTTCTGGCATCAGTCAAAGTGCTAGGAGTTCTTGCCTACCGGGGACCACGAGCCAGAACCTGGCCCCTCAGAGAGGCACGAGGAGCAATGGCCTATAGAAACCCCTTTTGTGATTGGGAGAATTCTATGTCTGCCATCGACCGGGAAAGGCACCCAGAAAGGTAGGCGCCTCAAAACAAACCCCTATTCTGGTGAAATTATTGCTACCGAAAGCCGAACGAGTGGACAAAACTCCCCAAACAAAATTATTAAACTAGCATGACGTCATCACGTCGCCGCGCAACCGTCTGCGCAACCCCCCCCCTCCCCGAGAGGGGGAAGGGGGAGCCCCAGACCCTCCACGCCGGCGATCCAACCGGCAGTTCTTAGGCTGGATGTCAAATACGCGAAAAACGCCGCCGACCGGAGGGAGGGCGGGATGCCGGGGAGCCTCCGGGACTCACCCAGAAAATGGCGTTTCATTACATTCAACGCTGGTTTTCTGGGGGGAGCCCCGTCGGCTCCCCGGAGCTACCTCCCCAAAGATAAGTAAAACAGGGAAGGAACCGGGAGGCGGATACCACACGTCCTAACTCAACAACCAAAACCAGAGACAAAACAAAGACCAAAACGAGAAGACAAAAACCACCCAGGCCAATGACCAGGACGGCCCCAAAACTCCAGAGCAGGCCCGAGGGAAACAACGCCCAGGACAGCAAGTGGAATGGAGCAGAAGGAACCGCAACACTTAACGCAAGCAGGAGCGGCTCGCCAGCACCACCCAACATGAGGTGACAGGACAATCCCAGACGACGGTCCCAGAACAACCGCGAAGGGAAGACAAGCCAACCCTATCAAAGACCGAAGGACCCTTCGCAATGATAGGAGAACCACACACTGCCCCCAAGACGAAACACGCAAGCGGGAGACCAATAACCTGGTCCCAAGAACCAGGGACCTGTGTCCAGAATCGCAAAACGCGAAGCTAAAAACAGCGATCCCGCAACCCAAAGGAGCAACATAACCAGCTCCAGCAGGGAAGAATGAGACGCACATCCCCGAGGCATCCAAGGGGATAACTACCGGAAAGAATAGAAGGACGAGAACCGCAAGAAGCAAACACACCCGGTCTGGAAAAGGAACAAAGAAAAACCAAAACCAGGACTGGACCCCAGCAAACTGAGTTCCAGGAAAAGGAACCAGGAAAGCAGGAGCGGCAGGCCGAAAAGTCCATACCCCCCCCCTACACAGACAGCGCAACCGGAAGCCTGCAGAAAACTACACAGAAATCGCAGGAACTTGGTACCAAAACGGAACACCGGAGAAGTCCAAAAGCAGGACGTGGAACATGGACAGAGGCCCACCGGAGCACCAAACAGGAAAACCAAGAAGCACTGACCCAGACACAAAAAGTGTAGCATGGGGAGGAAAAATGGCCATAAGTAAGGAAACCACGAAGACGGCCCAAGGAGTGGCCGGGAAGTAACGCACACGACCAACCACAAAATGGGTAGAGGAGCGCGCACATACCCGAGGACCTTACGTACAGCAGGGTGCAATCAGGCACCGAAAATAGGCAAGGAAAGTGTCCAGACAGGGAAATAACCCTCGGAGCCGACAACGAAAACAAAAACACCAAAATGCGGGGCAGAGCCCCACAGGACAACAAAAACAAAAGATGGACAAAAAGGCACTAAAGACCCATGCAAGGTGACCAAACACCACACCAAACACCCCAGTCAGGAGCCATCGACGCAATCCCGCCAAGCAGGGAAGAGTAAACAAGGATGGAACAGTGAACAAGGGTGGCGGAGCGAGTAGAGTAACCCAAGAAGATACTCGCTCCGAACGCATGAGCCTAACCAGAGAAGCAAAGCTCTCCAAAGCACCAACGATGGAACTTAAACCGTTCCGAACGTCCAAAGGAAAAATCCCGCCAACCTGTGGAGAACTGTGAGGCGGCGCCCAAGCACATAACCAGCAGAGTAGCGAACAATAACGAGACTACTTGCAAGTGTGGTCAAAAACAGACAAGAGAGACACCGGACATACACGCAGAGCGCCCAACCCGCACCATTGCCCGCCAAATAACACCCGCAACCACAGAATACGTAACCAAAGATAAGTAGTTCCGTAGTGGACGTGTTTATTGACCAATCCCCACGAAACAATAGAAACTGGGATAGTGGCACAAGCCACCCTTGCGGTGCAATGTGGGCACGAAACAGCGGGCAGAAAAGGCATAAGCGCAGAATCAGGAAAGATCGGAGGGATAACCTGCACTGTAAGAGGCCCGGTGAATCGCGGAACCAATACCCACGGAAAGTGGTCATGGGGCCCCACAATTGGTGCAAGGGCAGGTTGGACATGCATGTGAGTGGGAATAGATAGGAAGAAACAGTAGCTACCTCGCACGGGCCAAGAGGCCCACCGCAGGTCGACAGGACTTGTGTCCGTATGTCTGAATGCACAAGGAGACACAGGAGGCAGTGAGCACCCAAAGGAGCCACAGACACTATAATAACCTGAAATGCCCGAAACGCTTCGCGTAACAGTGGCCCCAGGCATTGCATGTACGAGCCCTATCCATAACTCCATCACTCTACAATCACTTGTATGTATGTTCCTTACCGAAATAAACCCTTGGATTTTGAGTTTATGTTTTCCGTCTTTTTTGGAGTTTGATTAACGTCAGAGTGGAAAGGAAGCAGAAGCACCAAAAAGCCATGTGGAGGGGGCAGACCCCACCCACAGGAGCAAACGTAAAGACAAGAGCCCAGAAGGCTCAGGAAACTGTACAATCGTCAACTGACAAGAGAAGCGGGGCCCAAGAGCCAGATCCAAACCCCCGTAAGCACTACTAGGCAAGCACCCCACCAAAAGTGAGAACCAGCACTAGGCCGACAGAAGCGCCAGACAAGACACCTCACCTGCAGAGCAGACACGACCAAGCTACAACACAGGCGAGCCAAGTAAAATACCAGAAGCAGCACTAAAGGCGTGCCCGAAAGCCAAGCATACACCAGGCAGCAGGCATAGTAAGTACCTTTACCTGAATAATGCGAGGTCGGAGGAGAATACGGCCAGAGGTGCGCGCCCTGCAGAAGACGAAGCAGTACAGAGGGAGAAACGAGTAAGAAGCTCGCAGAAAAACACGAAAAACGACGCGAACACACGAGCATACCGCCGGTAAACAAAACACATACCGCGGCCCCAGCACACGAGGTACGAAACGCACCACCCGGCCACTGGGAGGCGGGGCTCGTACACCAGGCGGACACACAAAACGTACACAACGTACGTACAAACAAGCGTACAAACACCAGGAAGGTGTGCGGAACGAAGACAAAGAATGCCGAAACCGGAAGCAGAGATGACGCGAAGCCAAAACAAGGCGAAAACGAAGTGAAAGAAAACAGATGATGGAAGGGAACCAACAAGGCCGACAAAAGACCCGATGGAAACCACAGCGAATATCAACAGACGTGCCAATAACATTGGAAGGTACGAAGAGACTCGTGAATCAACGAGAGCCATGACAAGCACCCCTGACCAAGGGGTGCTTGCAACAATACGAAGCGGTTTAGGCACTATGTACCAGGTCAATATAGAAATCCATCAATGTTTGTTTCACACCTTGTATGGATGTACCTTACCTGAACACTGTTTATCTATTTTATATTATGTTTGTTGTTGTTGTTGTCGTTTTTGTGAACAGCATCGCGACACAAGAGCGAAAATGGTAAGGAAAAGGGGGTGAAACACACCCCTAGGAACGACGGGACCGACGAACCCGAAGGAACCCGGAACCGAACCCAGGGAGGGGTATACCCGAAAAAAACAGGAACACAGAGGGAAGGAACAATCCCACTGAGGAACTGCCCGCCCCACACCAAAGGTACAAGGACCCAAGTGGGGCAAACGGGGCCGAGGCCCCCCAGGCAACCCCTCCCTAACCCCGGGAACCTCTATGGCATGACCCAGGGCCGAGCCGCACCCCCAAAGCCCCAGCTGAACAAGGAAAAGCCGGGGCAGCCGTGCAAACACTAAGGAAGGGAGCCCACTGGTCAGACCCATACGGCACGGCTGGAGGAATCGACTCGAATGCCTCCGCCGCCACCCCGGAAGGGGAAAAACCCCCGAGACCGCCCGAGTCTCAACCCAACCAGACCCCGCCCCAACCCCGAAACCCGCCTATGGTTCGGAGCAGGAGGCAAGGGAGGAAGTGAGTAGAACAGAAGGGGAGGAACAGAAGCGGAAGGGGCCAGAGCCGAAGCGACCCCCACCCCAAAGTCCAGACCCCAACCACCAAAACGGGGCAGCCTCGGGGCATCCGGGTCCGCAAACCAAGAGCGTTGCAGCAACACACCCAGCAAGCAACGCCGCAGCCGCCTGCACCCGATAATCAAGACCAGTGGCCTGGGTGAAGGGGAGCGCGTACCGACAACAAGCATCGGACGACTCCGGGTCACAAGAACAAGGACCCAACAGGCAGCATGGCGGAGGCACAACAGGTGAGTGTCACCCTGAGACAAGGGAACAGATCAACCGTCAAACTCGCAGGACGTGAGGGGGGACTCCGGGGACACACCTAGAGGACCACGGAGCCCCCGTGGGGTTTTCCAGGGCCCGTAAACGATAATACGCTAAGGGAAGCCCAGGCAGGGTACCGCGAACCGGCGCCCAAACTACCAACAAACTGCTAAAGCTGAACCCCCGGGACGTGTCCACTCACGGGGGCCAAGCGGGGAGTATCGCCAAAAGAAGAATTCGAAAGAAAGTCACCTAAAACAGGAAAAGGGGGACCACAGTAAAGGCAGACCCCCACCAGGCAGAAACAAAAACAAAAGAAAAACCCCGCAAGAGGACAACGCACCCAGGTGGAACAGAGCCGGCCGCTGTAATGGTGAAAACTAGCTGTGCAGTACCCTGCGCCCCTACCAGTGACGAAAACTACCACCTACCCAGAGACAAACCAGGGCAACAAAACCCCAGCCGACTCCAAGGGCGGCCCAGTACCGAGCAGTAAAGGACACAGCGGAGGCAGAACCCAAGGTGACTTGTGGAAGATGGCCCCAAGCCCCAAGGGCAGTACTTACAGGGCACCTAGGGAAGACAGCCCTAGGCACATGCAGCCCGAGTACCGTGGAATCTTACTCCTGGCTCACACCCCACCGGTAGAGACAGTCCACACCACAAGGCACAGAACTGAAACAAAAAACCGGAGCCAGAGGCACTCGACCAGCCAGCAATCCCATCAGCCAAGAACTGCTGGTTGGATCGCCGGCGTGGAGGGTCTGGGGCTCCCCCTTCCCCCTCTCGGGTTGCGCAGACGGTTGCGCGGCGACGTGATGACGTCATGCTAGTTTAATAATTTTGTTTGGGGAGTTTTGTCCACTCGTTCGGCTTTCGGTAGCAATAATTTCACCAGAATAGGGGTTTGTTTTGAGGCGCCTACCTTTCTGGGTGCCTTTCCCGGTCGATGGCAGACATAGAATTCTCCCAATCACAAAAGGGGTTTCTATAGGCCATTGCTCCTCGTGCCTCTCTGAGGGGGCCAGGTTCTGGCTCGTGGTCCCCGGTAGGCAAGAACTCCTAGCACTTTGACTGATGCCAGAAAGTTATACATATCCATTCAGCCTGGATAGCTCCGGGGAGCCGACGGGGCTCCCCAGAAAAATTGTATTTCTCTCTATTTCACTGATGGCCTTTTGCTCTCTTTGCCTCTCCTGGGTTTTGTATGATTCTTGTAGCTTGAGTTCAATTGTTTCTATTTCTCTACCTAACCTTCTTCACCGTTCTTGAGATAGGGTGCGACTCTCAAGTTGTTCCGCGATTCGTTTTCTTCGCCTATATAGGGAACGATGTTCCCGTTCCAATCTGCATCTCTTGCTCTTTTTTCTTAGGGGTATGCGGTTTGAACATATTTCTAGTGCTATTTAGCTAATTTTTTCCATGCACTGGTTCAGGTTTGCATTTTCTAGCTGTTCTTCCCAGTTTATTTCTGTGAAGTCCTGGTTTATTTGCTCCCAGTACCTGGGTAAGTACTTCTTTTTACATATCTTTGGGTAGCTAGCTTCAGGGAGCTGAGAGGGCTTCCAACAGAAAACCAGCATTGCGAGTAATGAAGCGCCATTTTCTGGGCGAGCCCCAGAGGATCCCTGACATCCTTTCTCCCTCCGGTCGATGTTTTTTCATTGTTCAAGAACTGAAGTAGTAAGCTATCAGCTCCCCCTGCCTCCTATAGGAGGGGGGTAACGTTTACACGTGGAATTGCCAGTCGAATGAAGGGTTGCTAGTTTGGTTTTCTTTCTAGGTTAGTTTGATCTTTTTGGATGTAGATTACACAGATTAACCAGACAGTGGTCTGTTTTTATTCGCCTACCTTTCTGGGTCCTTCCCCGGTCGATGGCAATTTGTTTGTTGTTTTAGATTCAGCTACTAGGAACAAAAGTACCAAGTAGCATGGGCTATGGTGAGCCCATAGTGGACTATGACATATTATAAATGTAAAGTGCTTATAGGCCATGGCTCCCTGCACCTCTCTGAGTTGACCAGGTTCTAGCTCGTGGTTCTCGGTAGCCATAAGAACTCCTGTGACTGATGACCCCAAATTAATATAGCATATATCAGTTTGGATAACTTCAGGGACCTGATAAGGCTCCCCACAGAAAAGGGCAGTCTGCCAGCCAGGAAAACTCTAGAATCTCATAACGCACCCAATACGGGAAAGAAGAACCGAACTTAAACAAAGCCAGATCCATCACAGGCGTGAATGGGTCACACCTCCAGGCAGACTGCCCCCGAGGCCCGGGAACCCCAAACACAGGGAATGGGTCAGAGCCCTCTTCCATGCCCACCACCCTTGAAGAAAAGGCAGAGTCCAAGGGAAAGGCTTCCGAGAAGGGAGGTGGCTGGGTCGACCCGGAAGCCTCGGCAGGAAAATCGGGCTCAACCACCTCCTAGCCTGAATCGGAAGGGGCAGCCCCTAAAGCCACCCAAACTAAACCCTGCCCCAACTCCAAAACTCTCAGATGTTTGGGAGCTGGAAGCAGAGGAGAAGGAGCAGGGTGAACCATGCCCACCTGGGAAGAAAGAGGGGGAGTGGACGGAACCAAGGCTGATGCGACCAACGCCCCCAAATTCGAGTCCTTAAAACTCAAGTGGGGCAGCCCTGGGGGCCTCCAACTGGGCAACCAACCTGGCCTGGTGCAAGAAGGAGAATCGAGCATGCAACGCGGCCACTGCCTGATCCCCGAGATCATCAGATAAGGGATAAGTAAACTGAAGCACAAGCCAAAAACAGGTCCCGCAAGGCTCCGGGTCATTGGTGTCCCCGACCTAACAGGCACCATGATGGAGGCAG
Source organism: Procambarus virginalis (assembly GCA_020271785.1). Classification (NCBI taxonomy): domain Eukaryota; kingdom Metazoa; phylum Arthropoda; class Malacostraca; order Decapoda; family Cambaridae; genus Procambarus; species Procambarus virginalis. Next base: position 2,304,547 of record WNGS01063839.1, on the reverse strand, counting down.
TACAGATGATCATCTCACTGAGGCAAGGGCGATGAGCAACTTTCAACTTTGCAGAAGGCGAAAGTGGGCTTAGAAGAAAGTATCCATGGTAAAACTGAGCCCACAGGTACTTTCCAGGGCCCTGTAGAGTTAATAAGCCCTACGGGAAGCCCAGGCACTGGGGCGAGCAAAGCCAGTAGAACCCTGTCTGTAGCAGGCAAACTGACTACCAGTAACAGTCGTGAAACCTCTGGGGCAACAGACGAAGACCACCACAACAACCTAGGCTATCCTAATAAAGAGCTAAGCAGACCATCTCTGTCAACAACAAGTGAAAATTCCAGAAAACAAATAGCAAAAACCCCCAAAATCACACAACTAGCAAGCTACCAGTTAGAGAGAAACCACACAACACACAACCCAGAACAGCCAAACAGGGTAAACATCCAGATCAGGAATTTGAGGCCAGAGGTGATGTCCGACCCACAAGCACATCAGTTCAAAAATTGTAGTTGTATGCTACCTGCTTACCCAGGGTAGCTCCCCCCTCCCCACAAGAGGGAGGTAGCACTAATGAGGGCAGGCTAGTTGGATGAAGTGCTGCTTGTTTGTTTTCTTTAGGGGAGATATTTTGCTCTTTTGAGCTCAAGACTTCATACTGCAACCAACAAGCAGAGACAAACCTGTAAAAAGAGGTTGGACCCATCATTCCGTAAGAGGTACCAAAGCAAATCTGCACAGACCACAGATGGCACTGCATGGTAGCAACGAGATCTAAGAAAAAAATGTCTCCAAGGCATCAAATAGGATCCGGAATCATACTCGAGGGGTAGCAGCCAAGCAATCCTACTCATTTACAGAGAAAGGATATGCCCATGAAGTGAATACTTAAACACAGAAACAATACACAAAGCCAATGGCCACCACAGGACAACTAGAGTCCAAGGATGGCTGGCACTTATCTTGAAGTAGTTCTTGTGTACATTCCCAGAAGATGAGGAGACGACGACGTTTCTGTCTGTCCTGGACCATTATCAAACCAGCTGTGTTCCAGTCGTGCCCATGACTGACAGACTGGAACACTACAAGTAGATCTACCCATCATCAGCAACAAAACTGAGAATGGTAGCTGACTGAGGGCTGGGGCCAGGTCGCGTTGTGGTGGTAATTGGTACCGACGAGTTTCAAGCTAGTTTTAGCGAGTCCCTTGTTCTGTGTGAATTGTTTGCATAATTGTTTGGCAGTTTTGAGGCTTTATTTGCTGTGAACCCTCTAGTTGTCTGTAAAGATTTGCTGCCTTTTCACAAAGTACAAAGTACTTTATAGAGCATCTGTTTCTAATTTTGCTAATTTTGCTTTCTGGACCTCAGTAGATCCTCAGTGCACTACAGTACAACCTCGATTCAACGTACCCCGATTCAACGAATCTCCGGCTAGTTCGCACACTTTTCAGGCCGGATTTACTCACCCTGTTCGACGAACAATGGTTCGCCGAAGCGGGGGATGTTCGGATTTGCTTACGACGTCGAGACAGAGTTCACAGACTGGTGGAAAAGTTTCACATTCTATCACAGATTACAATTATTAATTCCTTCATATGACAAGTTCGATCACACAAGTGGACCACACAAGTGGACCGCACATGTGGTCCACAAGTGGTCCACAATCTTACGATGTTGGGACAGAGTTCACAGTGGTAAAAACTTTACCATCCCATCACAGATTACAATTAATAATTCCTTCATATGACAAGTTAGATCACACAAATGGATCACACAAATGGACCACACAAGTGGACCACACAAGTGGACCACACAAGTGGACCACAAGTGGTCCACAAGCTTACGATGTTGGGACAGAGTTCACAGAGTGGTGGAAAACTGTCTCATTCTATCACAGATTACAATTAATAATTCCTTCATAAGACAAGTTGGATCACACAAGTGGACCACACAACAAGTGAATCATATGAACCAAACACCAGCCAGAATGGTCCACAAGAAGTGACGCATATTAACCAAACACCAGCCAGAGTGGTCCACAGAAGTGAACGACTGAGTTTCAATGGTTTTCGTTCACCGATTTGTGGCACACGTATCTTTGTAAATTAATTTAAAGGCTGAAGCATGAATAGCTAGCTAATATGTTAAAATCTTCTTATACATTTTCTGTGATGAAACAAGACGAGTGAGGGTAGACAGATAAGGGAATACTGTACAGTAAACTTCACTTTACAGTGAGGTTTCACTCACTTTCGTCTGTGTTGTCATAGTTCAGTGACCCATGACTTTGAACGTTTCACATTAATAAATCATTTCTAAAACTGGTGTTTTAATAACTCTTTATTATCCTAATTAAACTAAACTAAATAAGACCAAAAATATGCTGTAATAAGGTAGATATCTCCTATTTGAGAAATTGTTCACGTTATTGGCAGCACAACTCCAGCACGAGTGGACGTGTCTAATCCCTGTCCATACACCATGCTTGTTGTGTTGTGTTCGATTTCGTCGCCACAGTTCAGCGATCTACGGCTTCGAAATAATAAAATTAATAAATTAGTTCTAAGTATTTTTTATAGCTCTTATTACCGTAATAATGTTGCTAAACTAAATATGTAACCCAAAAATATATAATTTGATGTAAATTGAATATTTGAGAGAAACATATGCTACTGGAAATCGAACACAACACCAGGCGGTGTTTTGTTCGATTTCGTCGCCACAGTTCAGTGACCTATGGCTTCGAAATAATGAAATAAATAAATCAGTTTCAAAATAAGTATTTTTTATAGCTCTTATTATCGTAATAATGTTGCTAAACTAAATACATAACACAAAAATATATAATTTGATGTAAATTGAATATTTAAGAAAAATTTATGTTACTGGATCAGGCTTAAACACCAGCCAACTGAAGGGTGTGCGTATAGACTTAGTCTGCGTTCGTACAGTATGCACCCAGTGCCCTTAGCTTTGTCTGCAATTGACGTACAGTATTTATCCGCCGGTGGAAGAATAATTGTGGAATTGACCATTTTTTTACTACAGCTCTTTGGTTATAAAACAAAATGTCTCAGGGGCTTACTAATAGTGCCTTATTAATGCCAAAAACGAAGCAATATTTTGCAACAACTAGTAGCAGAAAATCAACCAGCACGAGAACAGCCGTACCCAGCATGAGAACAGCCGTACCCAGCACGAGAACAGCCGTACCCAGCACGAGAACAGCCGTACCCAGCACGAGAACAGCCATACCCAGCACGAGAACAGCCGTACCCAGCACGAGAACAGCCGTACCCAGCACGAGAACAGCCGTACCCAGCACGATAGCAGCTGTACCAAGCACGAGAACAGCCGTACACAGCAAGAGAACAGCCGTACCCAGCACGAGAACAGCCATACCCAGCACGAGCACAGTTGTACCCAGCACTGGTACAACAGCCATACCCAGCACAAGCACAGTTGTACCCAGCACTGGTACAACAGCAGCCAGCACCAGCTCAGAAGCGGCTGAACTCACAGCAGCAGCGAGCACCAGCAAAGCTGATGCAAACATCTAAAAACATCGTGTGCAGCATGAACAGTTAGAACAAGTGTTAAATTTAAGTGTGTACTCAGTGTTAAAATTAAAGTTGCAGTAATTTTTGTGTACAATAGTTTTCATAAACTGTATTGTAGTACTCAACATACAGCAGAACTACTTTTAATCAACACAGTGCTAACGGCACTGCAGTACCTATTTACTGTAGAGCATTCACAACTTCACAAAACTTCAAGATGGATATAACTTCAACAATAAGGTAAATTTATGAATTACAGTATTTCTTAGTAGAGAAGTAATATATAGGTAGAGTATGTAATATGATAATGCATTTTTATTGTGTACAAGAAAAAAAAAAAGACACTGACACAAACGCCTCCTGAAGGTCACCTCTTGCAACGAATCCAACGCTCCAACGAACTGGGGTTGGTCCCATATAGTATGTTGAATCGAGGTTGTACTGTACAGTGGTACATTGAGGCTCTGATACCACAGTCCCTAAATTACTAGGACTCTGGCTGCATGCCTACTAAACATGAAAATCAGAATCTGATGTACTCACAGAGACGAAGAAGACCATAGAGATCTAAGTTTAGCTTCATAACCAAGTAAAACCACCCAGAAAGTACAGGCAAAGCAAAACAACTACACATCTTGATGAAAGAAAGAAAAGATGGAAACAATAGAAGAGGTAGTACACCCAATGTCAGGAAAGCCAGCACTAGCATCTCAGTATGTCTTTAGATGACAGCTCAGGTCACCCAAGGGTTCCAGCAGCTGATCCAGCTCCTCAGGTACAGGGAAGAATTAAGACTAACCAGAAATGGTAATTTCATGACATTCAACACTCAATGTCTGGGCTGGTGCTCAGTTGCTTCCTGGTGCATACTACCAATGGAGACTGATAGCAAAACCAATTTTCAGATTAAAACCAGAGTAATAAACAAACAATAATGAATATGCTGACCTGTGTGATGAAAAGACTGGAAATCCAAGAATGAAGGAAAGATGATCTAAGTGACTGGAAAGATGCCAACCCTCCATTACAGTATTAGAAACTCCAAGCCTGAATATTAGTTTTAGAATATTAGAAAAGAATGCAATAACAGCAGCATACTGGCACACAGTGTGTATAGTATTGAATGTGTATTCACATCAGGCGGAGGCTAAATCAATCCCAGCATGCTTCCTGACCCGATGAGTGAGAAGTTGGTGTGAAATGACACTAGCATCAGGTGGACAGAGATAGTTACAAAAGCCTAAAATATTAGTCATGGTCCTTGGATGCCAGTAAGTTAGGGAGAGCTACTGAGGGGGCCAACCCAGAAAGATAAGTAGAGTTGTTATGGTTACTATTGAAGGTACAGTACAGTAGCAAACAATAAAACAATAAAGTGAAAAAGTAATTCACTGTATGGGAACATGGCCACATATTAGGTCTCAAAACCTATGATGTCCATTATGCAGTGATGAAACATGTTCCCAGTTTTCAGATGCAAAAGTTGTCACAAATACTTCCCCCATACCTGATTCAGCTGCCACATCAGTGAAAGTTCCATTTCCATTATTTTTGAATAGGAAATTTGGGCCATGCTTATTCTTGCAAAAGATGTCACTTCTCCCATCTTTACTGAGAATTGGGCCCACTGTAACTCCACGACCACCTACAAAAAATAATTACAATACAATATTAATTTACAGGCCTTGTAAAATTAGCATTGAATGTAATAAAATCAGAATTAAATGTAATGAAACGCCATTTTCTGGGTGAGACCCGGAGGAGGCTTCCCGGAGCTTATCCAGGCTGATATGGATATGTCAGACTTTGCCATTAGTCAGTGTGAATGGAGTTCTTAGGCCTACTGGGACCACGAGCCAGAACCTGGCCCCCCCTCAGAGTGGGACAAAGAGCAATGGCCCATAGACACCCCCGTGTGGTTGGAAGCATTCTATGTCTGCCATCGACCGGGTCAGGCACCCAGAAAGGAAAGCATCCAAAAAAAACTCCTATTCTGGTTAAGAAATTGCTACTGAAAGCTGAACTAGTGGACAGAACTCCCCTAACATAAACGAGCACGTTACCACGTCGCCGCGCCACTGTCTGCGCAGCATCAAAAACATGCGAAAAACAGGCGACTGGAGGGAGGGAGGGTTGCCAGGGAGCCTCCGGGGTCTCACCCAAAAAATGGCATTTCATTACATTCAATGCTGGTTTTCTTTGGGAAGCCCCTACGGCTCCCGGGAGCTACTTACCAAAAGACGAAAAACAAGAGGGATTACCGGGAGGCGATCATTGCTCGCCCCCCAACGTGAAGTTGAGACAACTGATTGTAACCACCAACCGAAAGCGACACGGGCCCCACTTGGCCCAGGAACATTTACCAGATAACGTACAACCAGAACCCTATTCGACCTCCAAAACCCAGTGTGAATGTCAGCCCAAGACGTGTTACCGAAGATGGCAGCAAGCGCAGCAAATTACGATCCTTGTGGGGACGGGGATAGACCGCAGGCTGGCTGGACCAAATTACCCTGCGGACGACCTGGAAGAATAAATCATGGAACAGGGAAGAAGGAAAACCGGATCAACCCAAAGCCCATCCACAGTCACAGAAGCCGTGGCGCGCAGATAACGGCCTCACAGTCGGGGACGTGCACCACATATCCTGGGAGATGCCTCGACCATGCTGACGCGAAGAGGTCTAAGTCCGGGAGCCCGTATGTCTGGCAGAGCCAACTGAATGAGACGGCGTCGACCGTCGGGCAGCTGACAGCTAAGTGGACAGTGCTTCGGATTCATAGTCCTGAGATTCCGGGTTGGATCCCCGGTGGAGGCAGAGACAAATGGGCAAAGTGTTTCTTTCACCCTGATGCCCCCTGTTACCTAGCAGTAAATAGGTACCTGGGAGTTAGACAGCAGTTACGGGCTGCTTCCTGGGGGGGGGTTGTAACAAAAAAGGACTGGTCGAGGACCGGGCAGCGGGGACGCTAAGTAACCAAATTCTTTTCAATATAACCATCCATTCCGAGGACAGGGGAATTAACCGGGACAGGCCATCCGCCAGGATGTGGGACACCCCCAAACATGAACGGCCAGGAGAGCCAAACCCCGAGAACTCAGCAGATGAGTCACCGGAAACTAACAGCCCCAAAGAGCCTAGGACCGCATCGAACTCCCCTCGGTTTAGACAGTGAACACCAAGGGAGCAGTCCAAATGGAGCCTGATCGTCGATCTGTGAGCGACCCAAACCCACTGAAGCAACATCCACACTGCCGAGAACTCTCACACTGTGCTGTGGGCCCGACGGAAGGATGGACCCCACCGCCCCCGGCCGGCCTGGTGAGCACTGGTCACAAAGCCCCAGCCAAGAGACAATGTATCCATGAACACATCGAGCGAGGGCGCAGGTAAGCGCCCAGGCACTGAACCCCTAAAAACCCGATGATGAAGCCGGCAAGATGAAGCAGACAACGCAAAACTTTGTTGGCTTTGTCAGAACAGCAACAAAGCCAAACCCCGACCCGGTGGGTAAACCATCACAGCAAAGTTCAGGCTCCTGCACAGACTCTCGAGCAACTGCCGAGTGACCCGGGAGCCCCCTAGGAACAAGCAAAGGTGGGAATGCGGCCGAAGGAGAGACACAGGAGGGAGAGACAAGGAAGTGGCCCGAGAGTCCCACACAAGACCCAGCCAAGTCCGAACCTGAGAGGAAACAAGATGGAACTTCCTCCAGTATACCAAGAACCCGAACCCAGTGAGCTGGGAAGGAACCAAATCCCTGGCAAGCAGACATGCGGACTGGCTGGGAACCCACACCAGCCAGTCATCGAGGTAGGCCAGCACCCGAACACCTAAGAGATGCAGACGGGCCACTATAACCCGGGTAAGGCATGTGAAAATGCGAGGTGCCAGGTTCAACCCGAACAAGACAACAAAAGCGGTAACCGACATGCCCCACAACAAAACCAAGCCAGTCCCTGAACCCCAGATGAATTGGGACGTGACAATACGAGTTCTGGAGGTCCTGGGACACCATCCAAGCACTCGGCTCCAACAGAAGCCGGACCTGGGACAGAGTAGTCATCCGAAAGGAGGGGCAAAGAACCCAGAATTTCAGATGGGACAAGTCCAGAATGAACCGCTGGTCCACACAGTCCCGTTTCTGGAGTGGAAACCCATCTGAGAGACGTCGTCGTTTCGACCATGCCCAAGCACACTCTGAGATGACCCGACAGCACAGAAAAAGAGGCCTGCCTCACCAGCCCCGAACCGCCCCCTGAAGGAGGAAGGGCCACCCAACGCCACCGCAGGCTGGCTGAAGTGATGCCCACAAATTGTGAGAACAGGCGTGAGCAAACAGAGCAAGCCTCGCCTCCATCGCCCCATCAATGAGGCGAACCGTGAAAGATATACTAAACTGCAGATACTGCTCAACTGCAGAATCTGCAAACAGCAAGGGACAAAAGGGCGAAGACAACCTAAGAGCCAGGGCCTAAGCAGATTGCAAGGAGGAAGCAAGCACCGCCTGCAGACACGCGACCCGCGAAGTATAAAACAGACACTGCATCCCGCAGGATTGGTGCAAACAGCTTCAACAGGGCAGATGATGCATGCGCCACCAAGCCCAAGGTACAAGACCCAGGAATGGCCCCAAGCGCCTCCACATCCTCCTCAAGCCAATCCACATACAGCTCCAGGAGGGAAAAAATCTGCAAGACTGAAGCCAGCAGGCAAAGAGCGCGCAAGTCCTCAGCAACCAATGTAGCCAAAAGGGAGGGAACATGCACATGAAGCTGCAAGACGCCGACATCCCGAGGAAGGGCCGGGGGCAAACAAACAAGCATTGAGATGCTCAAACATGCCCCCAGGAAAACCTGGACCACCATCAGCACCTCACACCACTGAAGCGTGTGGGAACAACAGAAAGTATGCCAAGCCTTCAAAGAAAACACAGGACAGTCTGCCAGCCAGAATGACTCCGGAACCTCATAACGAATCTAGTATGGGAAACAAAGACCCAAACCTGAAAGAAGACGGATCCATGATTGAGGCATAATCTTGGTCGTGCAGGACCTAAGCTGCAAAGGCATCCCGCTCAGAGGGTAGAAAACCCTGGAGGGGTCCAACAGGGCCCAAGGACCTCGAATCAGCCCCCTCCTTAGCCTAAAAACTAAAACAAAAAACAGAGTTAGAAACTCCCTACAATCCCAAAGAAACAAGCAAACATCACACTTTTCTGCTGCACAGCTCGTCTGCACAGCCCTCCCCTTCTTGGGAGGTGTGGGGGGGCTCCGGACCTCACCGCGGAGGCTGCCTAGCATCAGTTCGGAAGTTAAGCTTCAACCAAAGAGAAGGAAAAAAGGACT
>WNGS01063839.1:2231307-2255783 GCA_020271785.1 Procambarus virginalis | reverse complement strand
ACCAAAACTGTTTAAATGAGAGCGGAGAATGAAGAAGAATCAATTCTTTTTTCCTACAAAGTGATATTGGTAGGCAGGACCAGTAAAGTGGTACAAAGCAAACCAACAATCCATTAGGAGGGGGGCGTGAAGAATACAGGAGAGTGGGGTTGAAACAAAGTTCCCCTGAGATTGGATACAACCAACATAGATGGGAGTGGAGATCCGGGTCCAAATAATGGTTCGGTGATATAAGTGATTGTAGATTGTGCCAGTTGCAGACACCAGACATTGTTTGCACTCACGGAGACAAAACTTGAAGATTGTATTTTAAATGAGGTCATATTCCCAAAGGGGTTATTCTATTTGGAGACGGGACAGAAAAATTAGGAAACTCGGTGGCGTTGCTGTGCTGGTGAAAGAACACCTAAGGTGAAGGAAATAATGACTGCCAATCCACAAGAAGTTGACATAAATAGCACTAGAGACTTGCCATGAGGATGATAAACTAATGGACATAAACTACATATATGCCACCGCCAAGCAGCACATGGTCAAAGGAGCAGCTATATAGTAAACGAGAAGGTCTTATTACAATAATGAGTTAGAGATATTATAGCGAGAGCGGGTAACAGTAGATCACGACTGTTGATAGTTGGCGACTTACCTCAACTGAAATCCATAGACTTGGTAAGCCCATATGAAGCTAAACAGAAGATTTTTGGACCTGTAGATTTGTAGACCTCAACAACACATGGAAACATTCTTGTATCAACATGTTAAACAGGCTACGAGGATGAGGGAAGGGAACATTCCCTCCATGCTAGATTTATATTTACCAGGAATGAGGAAAAGATATTTGACATGCAGTACCTCCTCCCTTGGGTAAAAGTGGACCATGTCTTTTTTGAATAAAGTATGCAGTGCATTATAATGCTGGAAGAAAATAAGGAGGGTTGAAGCAGTTGAAAAACCTGACATCAGGAGAGTGACATTATGGTGACCTTAGAAATGTTTTTAGTGAGTATAATTTGGCAGACTTGTTGCTAGGGCAAGGAAGTGAATGGAGATGTATATCAAGTTTTGTTGACATATATGATAACGGCACAAAGAATTTATACCAAAACAGAGATGCAAACTAGGAACAGGATTGGTTCAACAGGAAATTGCGAGAGGGCCAGAGACCAAAAAGACACAAAAATGGAATCAATACCAGGAAGAGGCCAAAAACCCCCAAACATAGCAACGATACAAAGGTACGAGAAACAACTGACACGGCAGTGAGGAGAGAGGCAAGAAAATTTTTTGAAAAAGGGTTGCAGACAAAATGTAAAACAGAACCAGGTCTATTCTATCTATAAATTCATCAACAACAAATTGCAGGTAATGGAGATATATTCATGAGGTTGAAAATGCCGGGACCACGAGCCAGGTCCCTCACAGAGGCACGAGGAGCAATAGTCCATAGAAATGCACATGTGATTTGAAGCATTCTATATCTGCCATCGACCGGGATAGGCACCCAGAAAGGTAAGCACCACAAAACAAACCCCTATTCTGGTTAACAACGTAAATCGTCAAATGAGTGGACAGAACTCCCAAAAGAAAACAAGCAAACAAGCATGACGTCACACGAGCCGCGCCACATGACTGCGCACAGCTTTCTCCCCTCCCCGGGAGGGAGAACGGGGGGCCCCAGACCCTCTCGATGGCGGTCCACACCCCAGTTCCTCGGCTGATGGGATCATGCATAGTTGTGTGACTCCAGCTCCGGTCTTTTCTTAGTGCTGTTATTAGTTTGCAGTGCTGCTCTTACGGTGGTTGTGCGAGCTGGGAGTAATATTCTCAGGTACTCGGGCTGCATGTGCTTAGGGTCACCTTCCCTGAGTGCCCTGTAAGTACCGCCCCGGGGCTTGAGGTTCCCTTCCACAAGTCACCTTGGGTCTACCTCTGTTGGCCTTTCGCTGCTTGGGGTTTGGCCGCCCCGAGTGTGTGGGGGTTTCCGCCCTTGTTTGCCTTGGGGTACGTGGTAGTTATTGCACTGGTGGGCGCGGGGTACTGCGTAGCTAATTTTCACCTTTAACAGCGGCACTCTGTTCTCTTTCGGGTACGTTGTCCTCTTGCAAGGTTTTTTTTTTTTTTTTTTTTTTTTTTTTTTTTTTTTTTTTCTGGTGGGGGTCTGCCTTGTGATCCTCCTCCCCCTTATATTAGGGTCGTTTGTGCGTTGGCACCCCCTGCTTCGCCCTCGTGAGTGGACACGTCCCGTGATTTCAGCTTTAGCAATTTGCTTGGTAGTTTGGGGCGCCAGTTAGCAATACCTTGCCTGGGATAACCCTTAGCAGACCCAGTCTAAGGGCCCCTGGAAAACCTCGCAGGGGCACTCGGGTCCACTGGGTGAGACCCCCTGCGTCCCCTCTCGCGCTGTGTGAGTTTGAGGGTTGCTCTGTCCCCTTGCCTCAGGGCGTCACTCATTGATTTTGCCTCCATCATGCTGCCTGCTGGGTCGGTGACACATTTGGCCCTGAGTCCTGCGAGCTTTGTTGCTTGTTTGTAGCTCCAATCACCCAATCTGTTGATGACATTCTTTGGGTGCAGGCGGCTCGCGTGTTGCCAGGTAGATTGTTGCAACACACTAGTTTGTTGCTTTCTTTCCCGATGCCCTGAGGCAGGTCCCGGATTTGGAGGTGTTGGTCGCATCAGCCTTGGTTCAGTCCGCGCCCTCTCGTTCTTCCCCTGCTGTGGTTCATTCAGTAATAAACATTGGGAAGAGTTCCTACAAAGTATAAATGAGCAAACAACACTTGTTGAAGTTTGGGAAAAGATACGAAAAATCTCTAGAAGCAGCCCATCCAAACCACTGCACCACAGCCCACTAGAACAAGTAAACATTCTCTTGATCAATGGGCACTAACATCAAGCTACAACTCACTCCCAATTAACATACAGCACAAACATAATGACACACGCCCCAACAGACACGAACCATCGCTCTTGCCTGTACAGCTATCGACGTGTCGGACCTTAATGATGTAACTGAATGGGAATTAAATCATGCACTAAAGATGGGAAAATCAACTGCTCCTGGAGAGGACGGTATTACTTACAGTCTACTGAGATTAGTCTTGCAAGTACCAGGTAATCCACTATTAGTGTTGTACAGAATGAGTTTAAGTGAAGAAGTATTACCTGATGCTTGGACAAAGAGTGTCATTGTTCCCATCCCCAAACCACACTCAGATAATTATAGACCTATATCTCTAACATCGTGTGTTTGCAAAGTGCTTGAACATATTGTTCTTAACAGACTCATGTTTCGTATACAGGGGCACCTGTCACCCCAACTGTTTGGATTTATGCCTGGGCTCAGTACACAACACTGTTTTGCTGAATACTTCGCACATATTGAAGCTTCCCCTCAAACAGTCTTCATCGACCTAGCAGCAGCTTTTGATACAGCAAACAGAGAAATCATACTGGATCAGCTTGCCAAGCTGGGAATACAAGGAAAATTACTGAAATGGATAAAGGGCTATTTGTCTAATCGAACAGCATGTTTTGTTTAATGGTGTTAAAAGCACAGAGAGCAAACACTTTGAACTGGGAACTCCACAAGGAGGGGTCCTCAGCCCCTTGTTGTTCAACGTTCTGATGCATAAACTTATTAAAGATCTTCCAACTAATAATGAAAACACTGTCATTTGTTATGCTGATGATGTATGTTTACAGGCTGCCTCCGAGCCTAGAATGCAAGTTCTGCTCGATGCTTTTGCTACTAGAGCTGAGGAATGTGGCCTCCTTATCTCTGTACAGAAAACTTGTGCCCTCATTCCATGTGGTATTCCACCACCCAATTATCATATAGATGGGCGAGCACTTGAGAACTGCGAGTCTTACAGATACCTTGGTGTCCCCATTAACGACCCTGGGTACCTTTCTTCTCCCAAGAGGAGACTGTGGGAGAGATTAAAGCCCTTGCGGGTCCTTGTTGGTGTCAATCATGGAATTAACGTGAGACTTGCTAGAATGTTTTATGTATCATTTATACACTCTGTGATTGACTACAATGCTCTACATCTCACACTGTATACTGACAAAGAGCTGAAATCTCTTGAAACCTTGCAAAATGAAGCTATGCGATCCCAGGGATAACTGGGCTCTATCAGTTGATTTTGTAAATGCGTCCAAGAAAGATACAGGGGTACCTCAGTTTAAGAGTTTAATTCGTTCCTGGAGATGGCTCGTATTCCGAAAACTCGTGTTCCGAAGCTAATTTCCCCATAAGAAATAATGGGAAATGAATTAATCCGTTCCTGACTACCCCAAAAACCCCACATCAAACTTAATTTTTATACCTAATTCATCTAAATAAACCTACAAAACTATGTTCAAGTTATTACTTACCTTGCTGTTAAATGCTGTAGGCGTATGGAAGATGGTGAGGAGGGGGGAGGAGGAGAGGAGTTACTGTTTGGAAGTGGAGTCCCCTTCCATTATCACATCAGGCAGTGAGGACTTCACTGGTATGCACACTCTGGCACATTTTGCCTGCATACCACTAAGACTTGCTTGTCTTACTAAGAATTTGTCTAAAGACACTTGTTTTTCCCTACATTTTAACACTTGTCTGTAGTAAGACATCACATTATCATTTAAAAGGTCAATGCAGCGGCCTGCTACAGCTTTATCTGGGTGAGTTTTTTCAACAAAACTTTGCAGTTCTTCCCATACTTCACACATTTTCTTAATCAAGAAGGGACATCCTCTACTGCCTCTACTCACAGCTATTTTCTTAGGTTGAACCTTACCAATGGCTTTCTTGAGACCCATGGTGAGATATATAATAACAAATTGTATAGCCAAATGACCAAAAATCCAACAAAACACAGAAAATCCGAGTGAAGAATTGATGTGGGATAGTCACTGGGCGCGAGACGATGGTAAACTAAGGGGTGGAGGGGCGACGATCGCCGAACCACCACGTGCTAGATCGCCTTGAACGCGTATCAACAAACTCGTGTTCCGAGGTAACCCTCGCCTTTCGAGACATATTTTCCGAGGAAATCCTGCTCGTATTCCGAAAAACTCGCATACAGGGACACTCGTGTTCCGAGGTACCACTGTAGTGTGCACTCTACATTATTAAAACAGTTAACACTGAAAAGCATCACTGAAAGTACACAGAGTATGGGTAATGATGTGTATCAGTGCTATACCGACGGCTGTGTAGAAGAAGGTGGAAGATGTACCGAATGTGCATGCAATATATTTGAACAATCTTCTCTCGTACATACAGCAATGAAGTGCATCAATGACTGGGCAAGTACAACTCAAACCAAACTTGCAGGCATATACCTTGCCACTGAATTTTTAAATTACAAAGGCAGTGGACTTACATACTGTGACTCGCAGAGTGCACTCCTGGCATTGAACGCACATAGTAGTGATACCCAGAAAATAGTCAGTGATATTCGAATGAATGTTTTAGCTGCTAAAGAAAACGGATTTGAAATTAAATTCCTATGGATACCATCACATATTGGCATCTCAAGGCATGACACTGTTGATATGCTTGCAAAGACAGCCTGTAGAAAACCAGTGGTAGAAATTGATATGGGTGTTTCATTAGCAGTGACAAAGAGAATACTTAAACAAATATCTAATGAAGATCTCACCGACCTAACAAATTCACAAAGACCGGAAAGTTGTAGCATTAAATATTATGATGGATATCATGAGGAGACATTCACATATGGGACTAATAGAACAAGAACCCGGCAATGTGATGTTATAGTGGCCAGAATACGCCTGGGATAGACGTATCTGGCAGCTTTCTCCAAACCCAAATGTCGAGTACACAATGTGTCAACTTTGTGAAAGAGAAAACATGCACTCTCTTGAACATTATATTGTAGAATGTCCCATATTGACTGACTTTCGCCCTCCTGGGCTAAGGTATGCTGAACTGTGTAATTACTATATGAGTACTGAACACTTGATGATATATTGGACTTGTACCCAAAATTAACCATGTAATGTATTAATTATACAATGTATGTATGTGATGTAACTATATAACCTGAGCTTGTAAAAGCACCTTAATCACCTTCAGTGATTAAGTGCTTAATTGCACACTAGTTTCTCTATCAGCTATCTCACCCTGTCAGAGTAAAAGAGACAAATGTATGTGAATGCATGTGTGTGTGTATATATATGTATGTATATATGTATATTATTAAATATGACCGAAAAAGTAAGATTAATAATTCTAACACGAATTTTCTCAATATTTCGTATGTTTCTTTTCACTGTCGATGGTAATTGAAAAATCAATTCTCCAAAATTTATTTTTATTTCTAGTCTGACGCGACACTTGAATGCGTTTCGTAATAACTTATTACATTTTCAAAGACTTTAGTTTACACACACACAACTATAACCTGCAAACACTTAACAGAGTTCTACTATGCTATGATTTAAATAGCTTTCAACTTATATACCCGCATTTTGGGTGAGGTGATATGTTACAATAGTTTTGGATGAGGGAAGGGAAGAATGGATGTAACTGCAAAGGGCCTATTGGCCCATATTTCTTGATGCTTCTCTATTGGTGCGGAGTCTTGAAGTGGGTAGAATATAGTTGTGCATTAATTGGCTGTTGATTGCTGGTGTTGACTTCTTGATGTGTAGTGCCTAGCAGATGTCAAGCCGCCTGCTATCGCTGTATCTATCGATGATTTCTGTGTTGTTTGTTAAGATTTCTCTGGTGATGGTCTGGTTGTGGGAAGAGATTATATGTTCCTTAACCCTTAAATTGCGCATCGCATCATATGATGCTTTGACCAACTTGCAGTAAATTGCGCTTCGCATCATATGATGCTTTGGAGTACTACGCAAGATTTAAATGGCCCGCGGATACACGGGGTTCACCACACCTTCATCAGGGCTCTTGTAAACAGACGCCATTTAAAAAAAAATCGTGGGCCAAATTCCCGGGTGTTAGGGGCCTCAGTATTGAGTGAGCTACCAAGCCTGACACATGAAAATGAGCTCACAGCATTGCTGTTCAGCTTATGACCACAGCATCTCCTAAAAATGCCATAATATACTTGTTCATGCTATTATAGAGTGATGATATTATTACTGAAGACCCCTGACTGTGATAAAACTGACCAGGGTTCTGATAATAGCAGGATTGTGGTGATATTTAGCGCTGTGCTCCATGGAGGGAGGAGTAATGCTGTGGGAGGGGAGGGTAGTGGTGTTGTCTTCTGACTGTGTGTGGCCACCTTTTATTGACTGCACTCACCATACTAGCTTAGTGGTTCGCTATGGTGAACACAAATGTAGATACTTATATATACGTGTGTATAGAGGGTATAAACAGCTAGAGGAGTAGGTTGGGAGGCGCCATTTTGGTGAGGGCGGTGGCGTCGTCTGCACGACTTATCATGTTGTTTACTGGTGACCACTATGGTCTTTGGGCACCATACCAGTTTACTTGTACAAGTATGGTGAATAAAACAGGTAGATATTTATATATAATGTGTGTATATAGGGTAATAACACCACAAACAGTATTGTTGGAGGAGAAATATTAGTGCGTCTGGCCTTGAGGGCGGCAGCCACCAGTTGACTGTGTGAGTAACTACGTCTTTGTGCCTTTACTCACCATACAAGCTTAGATGTACAGTTATGGTGAACAAAACATGTAAATACTTGTATATAACGTCTGTATATAAAAGCAAAAACAGTATGGTCGGAGGAGAATGGTGGCAAGTCAGGTGAGGTGAGGGAGGGAGGGAGTGGCAGCCAGTGGTGGGCTGCCACTCAGCATACCAACTTAGTGGTTCGTTATGGTGAACACAATGTAGATACTTATATATACGTCTGTATATAGTGAATAAAAGCAAAAACAGTATGGTGGGAGGAGAATGTGGGCGAGTGAGGTGTTGAGGGAGGGAGTGAGTGGCTGGTGGTCACTCCTCATTACTTTTTGACTCATAATAGCAACTTAATGGTTCGTTATGGTGAATGAAACATGCAGATACTTATATATAACTGTGTATATAGTGTAATAACCGACATAGTATTTGTTCACTGTTTGATGAACATAATTGAATCAACAATATACACACCATATTTTTTAGTACAGCGATGATTCACTCATTTTATTATATAATATATCACACTACACACTATTGAATAATATTACAGTGAAAAAACTGCAAAAATCAATCAGAGACATTGAAATAATTAGGTAATTATCTCTTTGTGGCAACTCCGGCCTGACAGCTGGCAAGCAACAGACTGCCTGGGACGTACACTGAGTCAGCGCCTGTTTTTTTGCCAGACTTCCNTTTCCTCCGGGGATCTTGTGTTGGTGCTGCGTCTCCAGCTTCCTCCTTGGGGTTTTCGGGGTTCCGTGCCTTGGCACCTCCCCGTGCCTTCGCTCGTTGTGTTCACGGACGGGTCACTCTCTCTGGGGCTTTGTGACCAATGCTCACCAGGTCGGCGAGGTTGGTGAAGTCTGTCCGTCCATCGGGCTCACAGCCCGGTTTGGGTGTTCGTGGCTGTCTGGTTGCGCTTCTGAGGGTTTGGGTCCCTCGTGCTCTACCGTTCAGCTCTGTTCGGGCTGTTCTCTGGCGGTTCTTGCCGGACTCACACGAGTTTGGCTATCGTGAGGTTCATGTCTGGGGTGTGTCCTGTGTCCTGGTGGATGGCTGTCTCGTTTTGTTGGCTCTGTCGGACGTCTGGACTCCTGGCCGTGGACTTTTTGGAGTCAGCGTGGTCTAGGCGTCGCCCAGTTTGTGGCGCCCTTTCCCACCTGCGAGGCATTCAAGGTGGATGCTTTATGGCAGGACTGGTCGAGGTGGGGGTACCTGTTCCTCTTCTCCCGGTCCAGCTGTAGCTTCTGGTTTTTGCCTCGGTTGCAGCCCATATCCACAAGAGCAGTCCTTATGGTTTTCTTGGTGGCCGGCCTAGCCTTATTTTCAGACGCTGCTTGATAGGTGTCCGAACCCGGGGCGTTTTCCAGCGATTCAGCCTTTTTTTCGACAGGTCGAATCGGTCCTGTACATGACTGGTTAGGCCTTCTCCTCGGCTCTTCGCGTCTGGTATTTTGACACGGATTTCACCATCTCTATGGTGTTCAGGTGGCTTTGTTGACGGTGTCCCACCTGTGAGCTTCGTCTTGGCGCCAGTATGGCGTTTCATGCGTTTTCTCGTGTTTTGTTTCACCTCCGGCCTGCTCATGTGTCGCCTAAGCCGTCCTGGTCCTCGATCAGGGTGCCTTCTTATCTTCTCCTCGGTTTGTGGTAGCCCCTTCGGTTCTGGTTTTTCTGCTCATTGGTATTGGTGGTAGATTTGCATGTGTGCTGCCTTTCTCCGTCCTGGCGACGGTCGAGACGGCTGCTTTCCGGAGGGGTTCTTGGGGTATTGATGCTTGTTTGGTTCGGCCGGGGGTGCATCCTGTGTTGTCCAGTTGTTTTTGCCATTGCCGGAAAACCGTGTCTCGGGAATCGCTGAGGTTGCTCTGGTTCCCCTCGTTCCCTGTTTTCGGGGCTCGGGTCTCCCAGGTTGTCCGCAGATTTTTCATTCTTCCGGCCTGTGGTCTGTCTTTGCGCCCGTGCTGTTCAGACGTTGGCAGCTTTTGCTGCTGTGTTGGGACGTCTAGGGCTCATTTCGGGCGCAGGGATTTGAGGGTCGCACAGGTTCTTGGCCGCCCATTCTTTGTGCATCTGCTCCTGTGCGTTCTTGTTGCCTTGGGTCGCAGGTTGCGCCCTGTTGTCTCGGCTTTGTGTTGCAGAGTTTGTGGCGGCCGCCTCCCGGGTTAGCCCTTTTCTTTTCCTTCTCTTTGGGTATGAAGCTCCAGGGAGCCGTAGGGGCTCCCCACAGAAAACCAGCATTGAATGTAATGAAACGCCATTTTCTGGGTGAGCCCCGGAGGCTCCCTGGCAACCCTCCCTCCCTCCAGTTGGCGTTTTTTTTCGCGTTGATTGACGCTTAGCTTCCGAACTGAAGCTTGGCAGCCGGCGCGGTAGGTCCGGGGCTCCCCCTCCCCCTCTCGGGGCGGGGAGGGCTGCACGGACGATCGGCGCGGCAGTAAAGTGTGATGTTTGCTTGTTTGCTTGTTTCCTTGTTTCCTTGTGATTGTAGGGAGTTTCTACCTCTCTGTTCGGTTTTTGTTGTAGTTTCTTACCATGTGGGGTTTGTTTTGTTATGCCTACCTTTCTGGGTGCCTAACCCCGGTCGATGGCAGATAAGGAAAACCCCAACCACAAAGGGGTTTTCCAGGGCCATTGCTCCCTGAAACCTCTCTGAAGGGGCCAGGTTCTGGCGCTGGTCCCTGGTAGGTCTGAACTCCTTAGCTAATGTCCCGGTCTAATATAACATACATTAGCCCGATAAGCTCCAGGGAGCCTCCGGGGCTCACCCAGAAAATGGCGTTTCATTACATTCAACGCTGGTTTTTTTTTGTTTTTTTGTTTTTTTCCCACACCACACACACACCCCAGGAAGCAGCCCGTGACAGCTGACTAACTCCCAGGTACCTATTTACTGCTAGGTAACAGGAGCATTCAGGGTGAAAGAAACTTTGCCCATTTGTTTCTGCCTCGTGCGGGAATCGAACCCGCGCCACAGAATTACGAAACCTGCGCGCTATCCACCAGGCTACGAGGCCCCTGTAGGGGCCTCTGTGTTCCTGTTGTTTCGGGTATACCCCTCCCTGGGTTTGGTTCCGTGTTCCTTCGGGTTCGTCGGTCCCGTCGTTCCTAGGGGTGTGTTTCCCCCCCCTTTTCCTTACCATTTTCGCTCTTGTGTCACGATGCTGTTCACAAAAGCGACAACGACACCAACGGACATAATATAAAAACAATAAAATGTGTTCAGGTAAGGTACATCCATACAAGGTGTGAAACAAACATTGATGGTTTTTATATTGACCTAGTACATAGTGCCTACACCGCTTCGTATCGTTGTCCCTGCATGTCAGGGGTGCTTGTCATGGTTCTCGTTGCTTCACGAGTCTCTTCGTACCTTCCTATGTTATTGGCATGTCTGTTGATATTCGATGTGGTTTCCATCGGGTCTTTTGTCGGCCTTGTTGGTTCCCTTCTATCATCTGTTTTCTTTCACTTCGTTTTCGCCTTGTTTGGGTTTTCGCGTCATCTCTACTTCCTGTTTCGGCTTTTTTTGTCTTCGTTCCGCACACCTTCCTGGTGTTTGTGCGATAGTTTGTACGTACGTTGTGTCCGTTTTGTGTGTCCGCCTGGTGTACGGGCCCCCGCCTCCCAGTGGCTGGGTGGTGCGTTTCGCACCTCGTGTGCTGGGGCCGCGGTGTGTGTTTTGTTTACGGGCGATATGCTCGTGTGTTCGCGTCGTTTCTCGTGGTTTTTCTGCGAGTTTCTTGCTCGTTTCTCCCTCCAGTCGTGGCCCTCTGGCTGCTGAGGGTGTTTTGGATTTATATCAGGGGGTGTCACTTCGTTCTCCCTCTGTCCTGCTTCGTCTTCTGCAAGGCGCGCACCTCTAGCTGTATTCTCCTCCGACCTCGCATTTTATTCAGGTTAGGGTACTTCCTATGCCTGCTGCCTCGTGTGTGCTTGGCTTCGGGCACACGTTTAGTGCTGCTCCTGGTATGTTACTTGGCTCGCCTGTGTTGTGGCGCGGTCGTGTGTATGCTCTGCAGGTGAGGTTGTCTTGTCTGGCGCTTCTGTCGGCCTAGTGCTGGTTCTCACTTTTGGTGGGGTGCTTGCCTAGTGGTGCTTACGGGGGGTTGGATCTGGCTCTTGGGCCCCGCTTCTCTTGTCAGTGGACGATTGTACAGTTTCCTGAGCCTTCTGGGCTCTTGTCTTTACGTTTGCTCCTGTGGGTGGGGTCTGCCCCCTCCACATGGCTTTTTGGTGCTTCTGCTTCCTTTCCACTCTGACATTAATCAGGTTATTATGGTGTCTGTGGCTCCTTTGGGTGCTCACTACCTCCTGTGTCTCCTTGTGCATTCAGACTTACGACATACGTATGTGTGGGCCTGCGGTGGACCTATCTATTCCCACTCACCTGCATGTCCAACCTGCCCTTGCACCGATCGTGGGGCCCCATGCCCATGTTACGTAGTTATTGGTTCCGCGATTCACCAGGCCTCTTACAGTGCAGTTCATCCCTCCGGTCTTTCCTGATTCTGCGCTTATACCTTTTATGCCCGCTGTTTCGTGCCCACCTTGCACTGCAAGGGTGGCTTGTGCCACTATCCCAGTTTCTATTGTTTCGTGGGGTTTGGTCAATAAACACAAACACTACGGAACTACTTATCTTTTGTTACGTATTCCGTAGTTCCGGGTGATATTTTGGCGGCCATTGGTGCGGGTTGGGCGCTCTGTGTGTATGTACGGTGTCTCGCATTTCTGTTTTAGTCCACACTTGCAAGTAGTCTCGTTATTGTTCGCTACTCTGCTGGTTGTGTGCTTGGGCGCCGCCTCCCTGTTCTCCACAGGTTGGCGGAATTTTTCCTTTGGACGTTCGGAACGGTTTGAGTTCCATCGTTGGTGCTTTGGAGAGCTTTGCTTCTCTGGTTAGGCTCATGCGTTTGGAGCGAGTATCTTCTTGGGTTACTCTACTCACTCCGCCACCTTTGTTCACTGTTCCATCCTTGTTTCTTCTTCCCTGCTTGGTGGGATTGCGTCGATGGCTCCTGACTGGGGTGTTTGGTGTGGTGTTTGGTCACCTTGCATGTGTCTTTAGTGCCTTTTGGTCCATCTTTTGTTTTTGTTGTCCTGTGGGGCTCTGCCCCGCATTTTGGTGTTTTTGTTTTCGTTGGGTCGACCCCGGGGTTATTTCCCTGTCTGGACGCTTTCCTTGCCTCTTTTCGGTGCTTGACTGCACCCTGCTTTACGGAAGGTCCTCGGGTATGTACGCGCTCCTCTCCCCATTTTGGTTGGTCGTGTGCGTTACTTCCCGGCCAATCCTTGGGCCGTTCTTCGTGGTTTCCTTCCTTATTGCCATTTTCCTCCCCATGCTACACTTTTTGTGTGTCTGGGTCAGTGCTTCTTGGTTATCCTGTTTGGTGCTCCGGTGGGCCTCTGTCCATGTTCCACGTCCTGCTTTTGGACTTCTCCGGTGTTCCGTTTTGGTACCGAGTTCCTGCGATTTCTGTGTAGTTTTCTGCAGGCTTCGGGTTGCGCTGTCTGTGGGGGGGGTGTGGACTTTTCGGCCTGCCGCTCCTGCTTTCCTGGTTCCTTTTCTTGGAACCGGGTTTGCTGGGTTCCGGTCCTGGTTTTGGTTTTTCTTTGTTCCTTTTCCAGACCGGGTGTGTTGGCTTCTTGCGGTTCTCGTCCTTATATTCTTATGGTAGTTTTCCACTTGGATGCTTCGGGGATGTGCGTCTCATTCTTCCCTGCTGGAGCTGGTTATATGTTGCTCCTTTGGGTTGCGGGGTCGCTGTTTTTCGCTCCGCGTTTTGCGAATCTGGAAACAGGTCCCAGGTTCTTGGGACCAGGTTATTGGTCTCCCACTTGCGTGTTTCTTCTCGGGGGCAGTGTGTGGTTTTCCTATCATTGCGAAGGGTCCTTCGGTCTTTGATAGGGTTGGCTTGTCTTCCCTTCGCGGTGGTTCTGGGACCGTCGTCTGGGATTGTCCTGTCACCTCATGTTGGGTGGTGCTGGCGGAGCCGCTCCTGCTTGCGTTAAGTGTTGCGGTTCCTTCTGCTCCATTCCGCTTGCTGTCCTGGGCGTTGTTCCCCTCTGGCCTGCTCTGGAGTTTTGGGGCCGTCCTGGTCATTGGCCTGGGTGGTCTTTGTCTTCTTGTTTTGGTCTTTGTTTTGTCTCTGGTTTTGGTGGTTGAGTTAGGGCGTGTGGTATCCGCCTCCCGGTTCCTTCCCTGTTTTACTTATCTTTGGGGAGGTAGCTCCGGGGAGCCGACGGGGCTCCCCCCAGAAACCCAGCGTTGAATGTAATGAAACGCCATTTTCTGGGTGAGTCCCGGAGGCTCCCCGGCATCCCGCCCTCCCTCCGGTCGGCGGCGTTTTTCGCGTTTTTGACATCCAGCCTAAGAACTGCCAGTTGGATCGCCGGCGTGGAGGGTCTGGGGCTCCCCCTTCCCCCTCTCAGGGAGGGGGGGTTGCGCAGACGGTGGCGCGGCGACGTGATGACGTCATGCTAGTTTAATAATTTTGTTTGGGGAGTTTTGTCCACTCGTTCGGCTTTCGGTAGCAATAAATTCACCAGAATAGGGGTTTGTTTTGGGGCGCCTACCTTTCTGGGTGCCTGTCCCGGTCGATGGCAGACATAGAATTCTCCCAATCACAAAAGGGGTTTCTATAGGCCATTGCTCCTCGTGCCTCTCTGAGGGGGCCAGGTTCTGGCTCGTGGTCCCCGGTAGGCAAGAACTCCTAGCACTTTGACTGATGCCAGAAAGTTATACATATCCATTCAGCTCCGGGAAGCCTCCGGGACTCACCCAGAAAATGGCGTTTCATTACATTCAACGCTGGGTTTTTGGGGGCAACACGTGAGGAACACAAATGCGAACAAGCCTGAATGGTCCCCAGGAATATATGCAACTGAAAACTCACACCCCTGAAGTGACTCGAACCCATACTGCCAGGAGCAACGCAACTGGTATGTAAAAGGACGCCTTAATCCGCTTGACCATCACGACCGGACATAAGGAAGTGATAGCCGAAGCTATTTGAACCACTTCCCCGCCGGCACTCGGATGGTAATCTTGGGCATAGCATTTTATCAAATCACCTCATTTTTGGGGGGAACACGTGAGGAACACAAATGCGAACAAGCCTGAATGGTCCCCAGGACTATATGCAACTGAAAACTCACACCCCAGAAGTGACTCGAACCCATACTGCTAGGAGCAACGCAACTGGTAAGTAAAGGGACGCCTTAATCCCCCCAAAAATGAGGTGATTTGATAAAATGCTATGCCCAAGATTACCATCCGAGTGCCGGCGGGGAAGTGGTTCAAATAGCTTCGGCTATCACTTCCTTATGTCCGGTCGTGATGGTCAAGCGGATTAAGGTGTCCCTTTACATACCAGTTGCGTTGCTTCTGACAGTATGGGTTCGAGTCATAGACGACGTTGGTTTCCTTCAAGTCATTCTGTTTGGTGTCTGGCAAGTTTTTCATGAGTAGTTTGGCCGTTTTTTTGGTTTTATAGTAAATTGTCAATTATATTTTCTGATTTTTGTCTGTAGGGATAATGTTCCCATCAACAATATCTTTCAGGACCCTTTCCTCCATTTTATGAGCAGTCGAAAAGACGTTGCTGTAAAATAGTCTAATAGGGGGTACAAGTGTTGTGTTAGTTGACTCTTCAGAGGTTGCATGGCGTTTCACCTTTCTTTCTGGAGGAGCCCCTACGGCTCCCCGGAGCTTACTAGGCTGATATGCTAATGTCAGACTTTGGCATCAGTCATGTGTATGGAGTTCTTATGGGCCTACTGGGGACCACAAGCCAGAACCTGGCCCCCTCTAGAGAGGCAAGGGGAGCAATGGCCTATAGAAACCCCCGTGTAATTGGAAGTATTCTATGTCTGCCATTGACCAGGTTAGGCACCCAGAAAGGTAGACGTCCCAAAACAAACTCCTATTCTGGTGAAAATTTCAACCAAAAACTGAACAAGTGGATAGAATTGCGCACCCCCCCCCCCCCCTCTCCGGGAGGGGGAAGGGGTATCCCCAGACCTACCACGCCGGCGATCCACACCCCAGTTCTTGAGGCTGATGCTATCGGCTCGGTTGTGTGCTCTGGCTCCAGTATTTCTGCGGCGCTGTGCCTTGTGTGTGGCTGCTGTACTCCAGAGGTGCGAGAGCCAGGAGTTATTCCTTAGTACTCAGGCTGCATGCGCCTAGGGTTGCCTTCCCTAGATGCCTTGTAAGTACTGCCCTTGGAGCTTGGGGTTACCTTCCACAAGTTCCTCAGGGTCTGCCTCTGTGTGTCCATTTTACTGCTCGGTTTCTTGGCCGCCCTTTGGGTACTTGGGTGTTTTGTCTCCCTAGTTTACCTTGCGGTAAGAGTCAGTTTTCACACTGGTAAGGGGCGCAAGGTGCTGTACAGCTAGTTGTCACCTATCGCAGTGGCCGGCTCTGTTCTTTGGGATACGTTGTCCTATTTGCCACTGGTGTTTGACCTCACCCTAATACTTGGTGGTGCCCCCTGCTTGGTCCCCGTGTGTGTACACATCCCTGGGGTTCAGCTTTAGAGAGTTTGTTTCGTAGTTTTGGGCACCAGTTAGCAGTACCCTGCCTGGGTTTACCTGAGCGCGAGTCCTCTTCAAGTAAACGCTCAGGACCATGGGAATTCGCTAGGGGACGCGTGGGTTCGCTGGATGTGACCCCGAGGTTCCCTCCCTCGCTTCATGCGAGTTTGAGGGTTGTTTGGTCTCCTTGTCTCAAGGCGTCCCCCTCACTGTTTTTGCCTCCGTCATACAGCCTGTTGGGTCGAGGACACTTTCGACCCCGAGTCCTGTGAGTATTGTTGCTTGCTGGTGATTCAATTTACCCAATCTGTGGATGATCATCTTTAGGTACAGGCTGTGCAGGCGTTGCATTCTAGGTTTCGGTTGTTGCAACACGCTCGGTTGGTTGCTCACCCGGATGCCTCGGGCTGCCCCGTTTTGCTTATAGGGACCCGGACTTGGGGGTGGGGGTCGCTTCGACCCTGGTTCAGTCTGCACCTCCTGGTCCCTTCCCTCGTGTTGTTCATTCTGGTCCCCCTCCCCTGCTTCCAGCCCCGAAACGTCTGAGGGTTTCGGAGTCGGGGCAGGGGTTAGTTGGTCTTGAGACTCTGGCAGCCTCGGGGATGCCCCTTCCGGTGTGGAAACGGAGGCATTTGAGTCTCCTCCCCTAGCTGAAGCCTCTGGGTTTGACCAGTGGGCCTCATTCTATCTGGCTTCTATGGCTGCGCCGTCCTTGTCTGGTAGGGTTGGTGCTTGGGGGGAGGACTCGACCCTGGGGCTGGGGAGGGGCTGACTTGGGGGCCTTGGGCCCCACTGGGCCTCTCCTGGGTTTTTCTACCCACTGAGTGAGGCTTACTGCTATAGGAGTGGGGTTTTCTTTTCCCCCCTCTGTGTACGAGTTGGACTTAGTGTCTGCCCCACCCCTGGTTCAGTTCCGTGTTCCCCCGAGCGCTTCAGTTCCATCTTTCTGGACGTTTTCGGCTTATCGCATCTAACCTGCTTCGGTGCAGGTGGCCCTTGCGGCAAACCTTCTGCGTGACCCGGATTATGCCTCGGCAATTTATCCCTCAGCTTTCAGGTTTGGGACTTTGTTCCCTTTCTGGCTCCATTACGAGGTTCCAGAGTCGTCCTTGCTGGTGGACTGTGCTGTCATTACCTTGGAGGCTTGGCACTCCTTCTGTCGTTCCCACATGCTTGAGTGGCGGGAGGCTTTGACGGTGCTTTAGGTTTTCCTGGGGGCGACCTTGAGCACCTCAATGAGTGCTTGTTTGCTCCTGCCCTTTCCCGGGATGTTGGTGTTATTTAGCTTATGTGCAGGTTCCCTCCCTTTCGGCAGCGGAGAACTAGCACGCTCTGGGCCCTTTTGGTTCCGGCCTTGCACTTCTTTTCCCTCCTGGAGGTGTCTTCCGAAAGGCTCACGGAGGATGTAGGGACGCTTGGGGCTGTTCCTGGGTCTGGCGCCTTAGCCTCGGCGGTTCGTTTGTCGGCTGCCTTGCTGAAGCTTTTCGCACCTATCTTGTGGGATGCGGTGGCTCTGTTTTATTCCTTCTGGCTCGTGTGTCGGCAGACGGTGCATGCCTCCTTTGTGGAATCCGCTTGGGCCTTGGCTCTTAGGATGTTTTCCCCCTTTTTCCCCCTTTTGTTTGAGCCTTCCTCCGTTGTGCAATATATTCAGGCTGCTCCGGCTTCTTGCCGTCCTATGTTGGACTTGCTAGTTCTCCGGAGGTCCCGTGGTGAACCTTCCTGGAAGGGTCGTGCCAAGGCTCGGGGTTCCGCTCGTTGTGGTAGGCCATTGGTGTCAGGTTCAGGTTCAGCTCCTACTCTGGACCTGCCTTCGTCTGGTCGGCGTGGTGTTCGCTCAGTGCAAGGTTCTGGGTCTCGTAAGGGGTGCCGGCCCTTTCGCAGTTCGCCCCATTGACGGGGTGATGGTGGGGGAGGCTTGTGCTGTTCACTCACGCCTGGTCCCACTATTTGTGGGCATTTTGGGTTGTTTCGCACGGCCTCTGGTGGCGTTGGGTGGCCCCCTCTCCCTGCGGGGGGGGGGGGAAGGGGCTGGCAGGGCAGCCTTCTTCCCCTGTGCTCTGTTAGGTCATCTTAGAGTGGGTTCACTTGGGTGTGGTCGAAACGACGACGTCCCTCGGATGGGATTGGCATCTGTTTCCAGTCCCAAAATGGGACTGTGCGGACCTGCAGTTCATTCTGGACTTGACTCTTCTAAACCCCTGGGTTCATTGCCCCTCCTTTCGGATGACCACGCTGTCCCAGGTTCGGCTTCTGTTGGAGCCAGGCGCTTGGATGGTGTCCCTGGACCTCCGGGACGCTTATTGGCACTTCCCGATCCATCCTGGGTTCTGGGACTGGCTCGGTTTTGTTGTGGGGCTTCGTGCTTACCGCTTTCATTGTTTTCCGTTCGGTTTGAACCTGGCAACTCACGTTTTCACGCACCTCACGCGGGTCGTGATGACCCGTCTGCGTCTGTTAGGTGTTTGGGTGTTGGTCTACCTCGACAGCTGGCTGGTTTGGGCTCCCAGCCAGTCCCTTGTCTGCTAGCCAGGGATCCGGTTCTTCCTCAGCTCGCTGGGTTCGGGTTCTTGGTGAACTGGAGGAAGTCCCATCTGGTTCCCTCCCAGGTTTGGACCTGACTGAGCCGTTGCGTGGGACTCTCGGACCGCTTCCTTGTCTCTTCCTCCGGAGTCTCTTCTGCGGCTGAGGTCCTGCTTGTGCCTGTTTCTGGGGGACTCCCGGGTCACCCAGCCGTTGCTCGAGGGTCTGTGCGGGAGCCTGAACTTCAGAATGCTGGTCTACCCGCTGGGTCGGGTTTGGCTTCATCGGTTATTCTGTTTTTTTCAGGGACGTCCCTTCCGCCTCTCGAGATTGCTGGGTTTGGACCCTGGGTGCTTTGCGTCGGTTGCTGCATCACCGGCTTCCTCTTCGGGTTTTTCGAGATTCAGTGCCTTGGCACCTACCCGAACCCTCGCTCGATGTGTACACGGACGCGTCGTCTCTCGGCTGGGGCTTTGTGACCAGTGCTCATCAGGCCGGTCAGGGACGGTGGGGTCTGTCCTTCCGTCAAGCGCACAGCACTGTATGGGAGTTCATGGCGGTGTGGTTTGCTCTTCGGAGGATTCCAGTCGCCCGCAGGTTGACCGGCTCCGTTTGGACTGCTCCTTGGTGGCTCATCATCTGAACCGAGGGGGTTCGATGTGGTCGTTGGCTCTTTGGCGCTGGTCGCTTCGGGTGACTCGTCTGTTGAGTTCTCGGGGTTTAGCTCTCCTGGCAGTGCCCAACGTCTTGGCCGACGGCCTGCCTCATTTCGTTCGCCTCTCCACGGAACGGACAGTCGACGCCGACTCCTTCCATTGGCTTTGCAGGCCTATGAACTCCATGGCTGATGCCACCTAGAAGATGGGGAAACCATCTCAGTGTATAGCTTCAAGGAGCCACTGGGGCTCACTCAGAAATTTGGCATTTCATTACAATTAATGTTTTTTGTTGTTGTTTTGGTAGGTGAACCTTCAAGTCTGTCCAACTTTTCTGACTTCAAAATACATTCATATCATCTCTTAGCACAACCTTTTAATTTGTGGCTGTAAGCCTTAGCTAGAAGTTGTACAGTTATTATTTGATTCACATGTGGAACTTTTCAGGTACAATGTGATTCTGATGATGGCAACATAGATATTTGCAAAGCCTGGAATGCATCTTCAACCTGTCAAGATACAAAACTCAACTTCACAGCATCCACAAATTTGCTTGACACAGATCAAGAACATCTCTGCACTTTCTTCCCTGTCTCAAACATTACAATAACTGGAAAAGAGGTAAATTTTGGCCTTACGTTCATTAATTCTTATAAGTTCTATGAGCTTTGAATCTTATATGTAAAACTAAGTGCTAAATTCAAAATTACTTCTCTGGATGATCTGATCAGTGGCTTCCTGAAACTAGCTCGCTGAGACAGCTCCACACAGATGAATCACACCAGCCTTAGGAGTCCTGAGTAGCCCACTGGGGACCAGAGCCAGAACCTGGCCCCCTCACAGAGGCACAGGGAACAGGGGATTGTAATGATCACCCTCACTGAGAAGACATCCAGAAAGTAAGCAAAGCAATACAGACAATTCCAAGATTCATAGAGAACTGCTCGACAATGACTGCACGCCATCGACTTCTCGACATGACTACCGCCACCGACTGCACGACAGCGACTGCTCGACATGACTACCCCCAGCGACTGCTCGACAATGACTACACGCCCGACTGCACGACAATGACTCACGCCAGCGACTCTCGACAATGACGCACGCCAGCGACTGCTCGACAATGACACACGCAGCGACTGCTCGACAATGACTGCTCGCCAGCGACTGCTCGACAATACTGCACGCCAGCGACTGCTCGACAATGACTGCACGCCAGCGACTGCTCGACAATGACTGCACGCCAGCGACTGCTCGACAATGACTGCTCGCCAACGACTGCACGCCAGCGACTGCACCCAGCGACTGCACGACAGCGACTGCACGACAACGACTGCACGACAACGACTGCACGACACGACTGCACGACAACGACTGCACAACAGCGACTGCACGACAACTGCACGCCAGCGACTGCACGACAGCGACTGCACGACAACGACTGCACGCCAGCGACTGCACGACAGCGACTGCACGCAACGACTGCACGACACGACTGCACGACAGCGACTGCACGACAGCGACTGCACGACAACGACTGCACGCCAGCGACTGCACGACAGCGACTGCACGACAACGACTGCACGCCAGCGACTGCTCGACAATGACTGCACCCCAGCGACTGCACGCCAGCGACTGCTCGACAATGACTGCTCGCCAGCGACTGCACGCCAGCGACTGCTCGACAATGACTGCACGCCAGCGACTGCTCTACAACGACTGCACGCCAGCGACTGCACGACAGCGACTGCACGCCAACGACTGCTCGACAATGACTGCACCCCAGCGACTGCACGCCAGCGACTGCACGCCAGCGACTGCTCGACAATGACTGCACGCCAGCGACTGCTCGACAATGACTGCACGCCAGCGACTGCTCGACAATGACTGCACGCCAGCGACTGCACGACAGCGACTGCACGCCAGCGACTGCTCGACAATGACTGCACGCCAGCGACTGCACGCCAGCGACTGCTCGACAATGACTGCACGCCAGCGACTGCTCGACATGACTGCACGCCAGCGACTGCTCGACAATGACTGCACGCCAGCGACTGCTCGACAATGACTGCACGACAGCGACTGCACGCCAGCGACTGCACGCAAGCGACTGCACGCCAGCGACTGCTCGACAATGACTGCACGCAGCGACTGCACGACAATGACTGCACGCCAGCGACTGCACGACAGCGACTGCACGACAATGACTGCACGCCAGCGACTGCACGACAATGACTGCACGCCAGCGACTGCTCGACAATGACTGCACGCCAGCGACTGCTCGACAATGACTGCACGCCAGCGACTGCTCAGACAGCGACTGCACGCCAGCGACTGCTCGACAATGACTGCACGCCAGCGACTGCACGACAATGACTGCACGCCAGCGACTGCTCGACAATGACTGCACGCCAGCGACTGCACGACAGCGACTGCACGCCAGCGACTGCTCGACAACGACTGCAGCCACGACTGCACGCCAGCGACTGCTCGACAAAGACTGCACGCCAGCGACTGCTCGACAATGACTGCACGCCAGCGACTGCTCGACAAAGACTGCACGCCAGCGACTGCTCGACAATGACTGCACGACAGCGACTGCACGCCAGCGACTGCACGCCGCGACTGCACGCTAGCGACTGCTCGACAACGACTGCACGCCAGCGACTGCACGACAGCGACTGCACGCCAGCGACTGCTCGACAGCGACTGCACGACACGACTGCACGCCAGCGACTGCACGACAACGACTGCACGACAACGACTGCACACAACGACTGCACGACAGCGACTGCACGACAACGACTGCACGCCAGCGACTGCACGACAACGACTGCACGCCAGCGACTGCACGACAGCGACTGCACGACAACGACTGCACGCCAGCGACTGCACGACAGCGACTGCACGACAACGACTGCACGCCAGCGACTGCACGCCAGCGACTGCACGACAATGACTGCACGCCAGCGACTGCACGCGAGACTGCACGACAACGACTGCACGCCAGCGACTGCACGACAGCGACTGCACGACAACGACTGCACGCCAGCGACTGCACGCCAGCGACTGCTCGACAATGACTGCTCGCCAGCGACTGCACGCCTGCGACTGCACGCCAGCGACTGCTCGACAATGACTGCACGCCAGCGACTGCACGACAACGACTGCACGCCAGCGACTGCACGACAGCGACTGCACGATAACGACTGCTCGACAACGACTGCACGCCAGCGACTGCTCGACAATGACTGCACGCCAGCGACTGCACGACAGCGACTGCACGCCAGCGACTGCTCGACAATGACTGCACGCCAGCGACTGCACGCCAGCGACTGCTCGACAATGACTGCACGCCAGCGACTGCACGCCAGCGACTGCTCGACAAAGACTGCACGCACGCCAGCGACTGCTCGACAATGACTGCAGACTGCACGCAGCACTGCTCGACAATGACTGCACGCCAGCGACTGCACGCCAGCGACTGCTCGACAAAGACTGCACGCCAGCGACTGCTCGACAAAGACTGCACGCCAGCGACTGCTCGACATGACTGCACGCCAGCGACTGCACGCCAGCGACTGCTCGACAATGACTGCACGCAGCGACTGCTCGACAATGACTGCACGCCAGCGACTGCTCGACAAAACTGCACGCCAGCGACTGCACGACAATGACTGCACGACAGCGACTGCACGCCAGCGACTGCACGCAAGCGACTGCACGCCAGCGACTGCTCGACATGACTGCACGCCAGCGACTGCCGACAGCGACTGCACGCCAGCGACTGCTCGACAGCGACTGCACGACAACGACTGCACGCCAGCGACTGCACGACAACGACTGCACGCAACGACTGCACGACAACGACTGCACGACAGCGACTGCACGACAACGACTGCACGCCAGCGACTGCTGACAACGACTGCACGCCAGCGACTGCACGACATGACTGCACGACAACGACTGCTCGCCAGCGACTGCACGACAGCGACTGCACGACAACGACTGCACGCCACGACTGCACGCCAGCGACTGCACGACAATGACTGCACGCCAGCGACTGCACGACCAGCTGCACGACAACGACTGCACGCCAGCGACTGCACGACAGCGACTGCACGACAACGACTGCACGCCAGCGACTGCACGCAGCGACTGCTCGACAATGACTGCTCGCAAGCGACTGCACGCCAGCGACTGCACGCCAGCGACTGCTCGACAATGACTGCACGCCAGCGACTGCACGACAACGACTGCACGCCAGCGACTGCACGACAGCGACTGCACGACAACGACTGCTCGACA
The DNA here is from genome assembly GCA_020271785.1 of Procambarus virginalis. Taxonomy (NCBI): domain Eukaryota; kingdom Metazoa; phylum Arthropoda; class Malacostraca; order Decapoda; family Cambaridae; genus Procambarus; species Procambarus virginalis. The sequence goes on along the minus strand of WNGS01063839.1, from coordinate 2,232,112 downwards.
ACGACTGCACGCCAGCGACTGCTCGACAATGACTGCACGCCAGCGACTGCACGACAGCGACTGCACGCCAGCGACTGCTCGACAATGACTGCACGCCAGCGACTGCACGCCAGCGACTGCTCGACAATGACTGCACGCCAGCGACTGCACACCAGCGACTGCTCGACAATGACTGCACGCCAGCGACTGCTCGACAATGACTGCACGCCAGCGACTGCTCGACAATGACTGCACGCCAGCGACTGCACCACAGCGACTGCTCGACAATGACTGCACGCCAGCGACTGCTCGACAATGACTGCACGCCAGCGACTGCTCGACAATGACTGCACGCCAGCGACTGCACGCCACGACTGCTCGACAATGACTGCACGCCAGCGACTGCTCGACAATGACTGCACGCCAGCGACTGCTCGACAATGACTGCACGCCACGACTGCACGCCAGCGACTGCTCGACAAAGACTGCACGCCAGCGACTGCTCGACAATGACTACACGCCAGCGACTGCTCGACAATGACTGCACGCCAGCGACTGCACGCCAGCGACTGCTCGACAAAGACTGCACGCCAGCGACTGCTCGACAATGACTGCACGCCCGACTGCACGCCAGCGACTGCTCGACAAGACTGCACGCCAGCGACTGCTCGCAATGACTGCTCGACAATGACTGCTCGACAAAGACTGCACGCCAGCGACTGCTCGACAATGACTGCACGCCAGCGACTGCTCGACAATGACTGCTCGACAATGACTGCTCGATAATGACTGCTCGACAATGACTGCTCGACAAAGACTGCACGCC
>WNGS01063839.1:2218557-2231207 GCA_020271785.1 Procambarus virginalis | reverse complement strand
TGCTCACCTGGATTCCCGAGACTACCCTGTTTGGGTTACAGGGACCCGGACTTGGGGCATTAGTCGCTCCGAGTTTGGTTTCATCTGCACTCTTGAGACCTTCCCAGGTTGGTGTTGTTCATCCTGCTCCCGGCTCCCAAATGTCTGAGGATTTCGGAGTCTGGGCAGGGTTTAGATGATAGTGAGACTGGCGGCTTCGGGGGCTGCCCCATCTGAGTTGGGGACAGGGGCATTTGAGCTGGTTCCTCCTGCCGAAGCTTCTGGGTCTTACCAGCAGACCCCTTCTTTTGTGCTTTTCCACTGGGACTAGCCTTTTCTATGTGAGCTAAGGGGTGGGGACGACTCTGCCCTGGATCATGGGGTAGAGGGTCCCGGGGCTGGGCAGGAGTTGACTTTGGGGGCCTCGGCCCCATTTGACGCAACTTCGGTGTTGGTACCATCTTCGGTGGGCTTGTTATTGCAGGGAAGAGGGATTTCTTATCCCCCCCTCCCTGGGTATTTGGCGTTGGCTCCTCCCCAGGTTCGGTTCCGGGTTCCTTTGGGCTCTTCGGTCCCTTCTTTCTGGAGGTTTTCGGCTTCTCGAATCCTCCCTAGGGAGGTTCGGGAGGCCGTCGCTGCATACCTCCTGCGAGACACGGATTATGCCACGGTGATGGATCTGTTGTCTTTCGAGTTCAGGTCGACGTTCCCCTATTGGGTGCGTTACGAGTTACCAGAGTCTTCCTGGCTAGCGGACTGTCCTTTCTTTTCATTTGCCACTTAGCATGATTTTGTTGTACCCGCATGCTTGATTGGTGAGAGACTTCTACTGTTGTACAGGTTTACCTGGGGGAGCGAGTTTGAGCACCGTAATGCATGCTTGTTCGCCCCTGAGCTTCCTCAGGATGTTGTCGTTGTGCAGCTGCACATGCATGTTCCTGCCCTTTCGGCTGCCTTGGTTGTTGAGGACATGGGCACCCGTGGACACTTGGCCTCGGTCTTATGTTTATTTTCCCTTCTCCAGCTGTCCTTGGATTGGCTTGAGGATGTGGAGGTGCTGGGTCTTCGTCTGGGGCGTCGGGTGCTTAGGGTTTAACCATCCAGCTCCATTCAGACTACTCCCGTGGTTCATTGCTGGATCCACGGGGGTTCTCTTCGGTCCTTGGTTGCTTCAAGTAACAGAATGAAGTCTCCTGGAATTTTTCTCACCATTTTCTGTCTCTTTGTAGGTTGTCTTCTATCTCTGATTGGGTTGGTTTGTCCTTTCTCAGGACCATCATTTGATGTCGAATGATGTCGCCTCGTATCGTGCGGCACTGGTGGAGCCGGTCCAACTTGCATTTGAGGTGGACGTTACTTCCGCCTCGTTCCGCTGGTTTTCTCGTGCTTTGTTTCACCTCCGGCCTGCTCATGAGGAGCATGAGCAGGCCGCCTGAGCCTTCCTGGTCCTTGGACACGGTGCTTTCTTCTCTCTTCTCCTCTTGTTTGTGGTGGCCCCTTCAGTTCAAGATTGTTTTTCCAAGGCTCTCTTTCTGTTGGTTTTGGCTTCTGGAACCATGGTGAGCTTCATGCTCTCCTCTGGGGCAGGGGTTTCTGCTCCTTTGGTCCTGGTGGTCGGTTTGTTCGGTTGCAGCTGCTCCTCCTTTTCTGGCGAAGAACAAGACGGCGACTTTCAGGAGGGGCGCTTGGGTCATTGATGCTTGGTTGGTCAGCCCGGGTTGCATTGTGTGTTGTGTCCGGTTGCGGCTCTTCACCATTATCTGCACGCCTCAGCCTCAGTGGTCGGGGATGCGCTTTGGGTTGATCGGGTTTCCTTCGTTCCCTGTTCCAGAGCTTGGGTCTCTCAGGTCGTCCGCAGGGTTATTAGTCTAGTCAGCCTGCGGTCTATCCTCGTGCCCATGACGTTCATAAGTTTGCTGCTTTGGCTGCCATCTTCGGCAACATGTTTTGGACTGACATTCAGGCACTGGGATTTTGGAGGTCGAATAGGGTCCTGACTGCCCGATATTTAGTAAACATTCCTGGTCCTGAACATTCGTGTGTGGCTTTGGGTCGCAGGTTGTAGCCAGTTGTCTTGACTTTGAGTCAAGACAACTTTCTTTCCTTCCCTTTGTTCTTGGTTGTCCCTTTGGTTCAAGATATCATTTCCTGGGGAGTCCCTTGTGGCTCCCTGAAGCTACTATCACTGATGGTGTACCACTATTTAGGTTGCATCGTTTGCAGAGTTCTACCAGCCTACTGAAGACCAGAGCCAGAACCTAGCCCCCCCCCCCCACTCCATCTAAAGAGGTGCAGGGAGCAATGACATTTATGTAGTTAGTTATGTCACCACCGGGAAAGCAACCAGAAAGTCAGTGAGACAAAACAGACCACTGCTGGTTTCAGTAGAGACAGCAGCCTCTATTAACTGCCTAAAGAACTCTCCCAACTCTGTAAACAAATAATCAAAATCTCTCCAAGCTACCACAAGCTCGTTTGCCCTCCATTCCCTGCTCAAAGTAGACAATCATAACACGAACACCAGAAGTTCATGATAACATTAGCAGCATATAGGAATTAGCAAACGTAAGAATGTCATTTAAGAATCTAAACAAGGAGGCTTTGAAGTCTATACACATATCATATGTGAGACCATTAATTGAGTATGCAGCTCCAGCATGGAACCCACTTATTGTGAGGCATAAACAGAAACTTGAGAAAGTTCAGATGTTTCCAAGAAGATTAGTACCAGAATGAGAGGTCTCGGCTATGAGGACAGGTTGAGAGAACTCTCCTTCACAACCTTAGAAGAGAGAGAAGCAGAAGCGATATGATAACTACATATAAGATTTTGAGGGAATAAATACATTGGATAAAGGAAGCTTATTTAAATTAAAAAGAGGTTGGATGAGGAGACATTGGTGAAAGTTGGACTTGCAGTTGAGTCAGAGATGTTGGGAAGGTCTCGTTACCTGTACGGGTGGTCGGCAAGTGAAATGCTCTGAAGAGGTTGTTGAAGCCAATTCCATCTACAGATTTAGAAAGAAATATGATGAAAATGTTAATGATGAAAGAGGTAATCAGTGTGCCAGGTATAAACTTCTCTGGCGGGGCCAGAGAAGCTAGATCTCACTCCCCCATAGTCACTGATAGATAAACATAGGCATTGAACACTTTCCACCAGTAGTCCATCTACCTATTTTCTCCACTTCAGGTGATTATTCCCGAGTTATCCTAGTTTGGGAACTTTGTGGGCTGTCATTCTCTTTGCTTCCAAGTGGCTAGTTTAGCCCTGGTTTCCAGCACTTAACATTGTCCTCACCCAGAATGAGGTGATGTGGTGTTACTTACATCAGTTTTTAGCCTTTTGTTCTCCTCTACGTGACACTGGTCATGTCATTTCTTTCTTGACTATTTTGTGGAACTTTGTGTCTTATCAAATGGTGCAGGCTGAGCTCTTACCTCTCAAGTTCTGCTTAGAGTTTGCTTCTGCTTCATCATTAAATTAGGTCAAACCATTTTTATTTGTGACTGACACATGCCCCATTAAGTTGGCTAGGTTCCTGGACTTTCTTTCCTCACTTTTGAGCTTAAGCCTTTGCTTGAGAACATTACCTTTAAAACGGCTTTCCTTCAAGCATTAATGCCCAAAAATCTAGTTGGCAACTTGCATGTGCTGTGCATTGGTAGTAGATACCAAAATTGTACATTGCTTGATCAGCTTTCCTGCAGTGGTCGGGTGCAATCTGCAGTTGGGCTACCAAGGGGTTGTAATTCTCCTGCTGTATTCTTTAATATCTGTATGATATTACCCAGCATCAGGTACACATATCTCGGAGCATTTGTCGGGGAGTCAAGCTAAGTCAATCAAGAGCTTACCCCTGCACCCATGACAATGAATTATGTGGATTTGTCATCCTTCTTTCTGCTATGTCCATGGCCAAATCCCACCTGGGGTTTCTGGAGATCTAAACATAATCTCACATTCAGATATCTTCCAGATCCCCTCTTGTCCTCAACGCAGGTGTGTGGTGTTAGGACGTCTGATTTCAACCTAATATGTGCCATCTTAACTCCTTGGGTCCATTTCTTCTGCTGCTTCTTCCTTGGGTAAGTCACCCTATGCATATTTTTTTTTCCACTCTTCTCCTTACATTTATAGAAGTATAATGGGAAGGTAGCTAAGGGAAGCTACTGAGGGACACTGCTCAGAAATATAGAGCGCAGCAGAAATATAGAGCGATCCTTTGGTAGCTCCCCATTACCTCCATTTGATTCTTGGCTTCCTTGAGATAATAGGGGTGTACTGGTCTCAAGGTGAAGATTCCACCTTCTCTTGACCCTCTTGTCTGAAGGGCTACCACTTCCTGCTGACTGGCTTCTTCAGTAGTTTCATAACATTTCTTGGCAAATCATTGCTGCCACGTATCATTCGGAGTAAGTGTTAAGTGTTTCAGAATGTTTGTATATCATAGAGGCAGTTTCTCTTGGTTGTGGATTGATCTCTTATCTTCTGGTGTTCCCCATTTGTTTCCAGAGAACAAGACATTATAAGAGTTCATTGTTCTTATATGCAGAAAACATCACCTAGAAGAGTGGCATTTTCAGTGCCTCTAGCTAAGGGGAGTTTCCGAGAGACAGCTCAGAAAAAGGTGTTTTATTACACTTAAAAACACTATATTGTTGTAATGCAAATTACAGTTCACGTACGTATGTGAATGTATCACTTTAACGTTCATTTGTTAAATACCCGGTAGTTATAATTATTAATAAGTATTGTTAACATTTTAAAGAACACTGCTGATTTGCATCTTGATTGTTTAGGTGAGTGATCCCACCTGTCCTGCCCAGACTACCATCAACTGCACATTACTGTGTGATGATGGGAACCTAATGAGTTACTTTGGGGCTCCCCTCACTCTCCCACCCACCACCTTTGATGACCTGCTCTCCCATCACCAGTTTTGGCTTTACCTCTTTTGTGTCATTGTTGCTTGGTGTGGCCTAGCCATCACAGTTGTCATGTCAGACACTATTTGCTTCAAACTTCTAGGTAAGTTCTTGCATGAAGTATTGACGCATAATTTAAGTGATATTTTTTATGTTACAGGTTATCGTATATTATTTACTACTGTTGATCATTTTGGTTTACACATTTGTAAGCCTATGTCTAGACATAAGTTAATACTTCCCCAAGTCCAGAGTGTCTCACCACAATTTTCACATCAGTTTGCAATAGAATGGGAAGATGTTGGTGCACATTTTAAAACCAGTCCCATCAAGATCAAATAAAAACTTGAATTTTATCACCTATTTTAACTTTGGACTTCGCCTACGTCCCTAAGGATCATCCACAGAGTTATTTGTGGACGTCATCTCCGTCCCTAAGGAACAAAATTGTTAACATTCCATGGTAATTTCCCACAATCTTTTTGCCGGCCTAGGTAAGTATTACGATCATCATATGATAATGGGAGACCAGCAGCTGAAGTTTCTTTCACTCCAAATTATTATTTTGCCTCCCGTGATACTTCTAAACTATTGAAACTAAATGGGTAACATTTATGTTCAAACATTGGTACAAAACAGATCATCATTTAATGATAACCGAAATGTACTAGACGATCAACACATGACAATGACTGTAATCGTACTTTGAGGATTAGAAAATAGTTCTATGATGATAAAACATCTCATTCTACAAAATGAGTTTTTGTAGAATGATTTTATTACTAATAAAGTAAACAAAATAGAATATGTACATAATATAAAACTATAAAAATTAAATTGATTACTGAGGAGGGTGACAGCAGTGGCTAATTCACTGGTTCCTCTCTCACACTCGGCCAACTGTTCAACTTCATAAGAAATGCAGAGTATTTACCCTCATGTGATGGCCTGTATTTGTGAGCATGTTTGTAACTTCTGAGGAGTGTGTGGACTGCTCCAGTGAGAAAAATAACATCTGGGAGATGGATCATGTCTGCTCGTGTATGGTTGTTCCTGTGATTGTCAGAGGTATTTTGGGGGAGCCCCTTCGGCTCCCCGGAGCTATCCAGACTGATATTGCTAATGTCAGACTTTGGCATCGGTCATGTATATGGAGTTGTGTGGGTGTACTGGGGACCACGAGCCAGAACCTGGCCCCCTCCGAGAGGCACGAGGAGCAATGGCCTATAGAAACCCCCGTGTAGTTGGCAGACATAGAATGCTTCCATCGACTGGGTCAGGCACCCAGAAAGATAGGCACCCCAAAACAAACCCCTATTCTGGTAAAAATTGCTACAAAAAGCCGAACTAGTGGACAGAACTCCCCAAATAGAAATGAGCAAACAAGCATAACGTCACACGTCGCCACGCCGCTGTCTGCGCAGCTTCGCCCTACCCGGGAAGGGGAAGGGAGAGCCCCAGACCCCCGCGCTGGCAATCCACACCCTAGTTTTAAGGCTGGTGCGCTAGGTGGAAGTCATGTGCTCTGGCTCCAGTCTTGTTTCAGCTCTGTGCCGTGTGTGTGGTGGCTGTCTTCTCGGTGGTGAGTGAGCCAGGAATATTTCTTCAGTACTCGGGCTGCATGCGCTTAGTTTCCTTTCCTAGGTGCCTAGTAAGTACTGCCATTGGGGCTTGGGGCCACCTTCCACAAGTTTCTTGGGTTCTGCCTCTGCTTGGTCGTTGGCTGCTCGGTTTTCAGCAGCCCTTTGTCTGCTAGGGTGTTCTGACTCCCTTAGTTCGCCTTAGGGTAGGAGGCAGTTTGCACTGGTAAGGAGCGTAGGGTACTATGCAGCTTGTTTTCACCATTCGTAGTGGCTGGCTCTGTTCCACCTGGGTACGCTGTCCTCTTGCAAGGTTTTCTTTTTCTTTCTTTTTTTGTTTGCCTGGTGGGGGGGGGGGCTGCCTTGGTTATTGACCCCTATGCACTTAGTGCTTTTCACATTCGGGTGGTACCCCCATACTAGGTCCCTGTGACTGTACACGTCCTGGGGGTTCAGCTATTAGAAAGTTGTTTGGTAGACTTGGGCACTGGTTAGTAGTACCCTGCCTGGCCTTCCCTGAGCATGAGTTCTGTCTCAGGACCCTGGGAAACCCCATAGGGGTGTGTGGGTCTGATGGATGTGACCCCTGAGGCCCCCCCTTGCTTTGTGCGAGTTCGAGGGTTGCTCTGTCCCCTTCTCTCAGGGTGACTCTCATTGTTTTTGCCTCCATCATGCTGCCTGTTGGGTCGGTGATACTTTCGACCCAGAGTCCTGCGAGTTTTGTTGCTTGCTGGTGACTCAATTTACCCAATCAACTGATGACATTTTTTGGGTACAGGCAGCACAATCGTAGGGGAAAGCCACTACGGCTCCCTGAAGCTGTCCATGGCTGATATAGATACCCTAAATATTTTGCATCAGTCGATATGGGTGGAGTTCTAGGACTACCGGGGACCACGAGCCAGGTCCCTCACAGAGGCACGAGGAGCAATAGTCCATAGAAATGCACATGTGATTTGAAGCATTCTATATCTGCCATCGACCGGGATAGGCACCCAGAAAGGTAAGCACCACAAAACAAACCCCTATTCTGGTTAACAACGTAAATCGTCAAATGAGTGGACAGAACTCCCAAAAGAAAACAAGCAAACAAGCATGACGTCACACGAGCCGCGCCACATGACTGCGCAGCTTTCCCCCTCCCCGGGAGGGAGAACGGGGGGCCCCAGACCCTCTCGATGGCGGTCCACACCCCAGTTCCTCGGCTGATGGGATCATGCATAGTTGTGTGACTCCAGCTCCGGTCTTTTCTTAGTGCTGTTATTAGTTTTCAGTGCTGCTCTTATGGTGGTTGTGTGAGCTGGGAGTAATATTCTCAGGTACTCGGGCTGCATGTGCTTAGGGTCACCTTCCCTGAGTGCCTTGTAAGTACCGCCCTTGGGGCTTGGGGTTACCTTCCACAAGTCACCTTGGGTCTACCTCTGTTGGCCTTTCGCTGCTTGGGGTTTGGCCGCCCCGAGTGTGTGGGGGTTTCCGCCCTTGTTTGCCTTGGGGTACGTGGTAGTTATTGCACTGGTGAGGCGCGGGGTACTGCGTAGCTAATTTTCACCTTTAACAGCGGCCGACTCTGTTCTCTTCGGGTACGTTGTCCTCTTGCAAGCTTTTTTTTTTTTTTTTTTTTTTTTTTTTTTGTCTGGTGGGGGTCTGCCTTGTGATCCTCCTCCCCCTTATATTAGGTCGTTTGTGCGTTGGCACCCCCTGCTTCGCCCTCGTGAGTGGACACGTCCCGTGATTTCAGCTTTAGCAATTTGCTTGGTAGTTTGGGGCGCCAGTTAGCAATACCTTGCCTGGGATAACCCTTAGCAGACCCAGTCTAAGGGCCCCTGGAAAACCTCGCAGGGGCACTCGGGTCCACTGGGTGAGACCCCCTGCGTCCCCTCTCGCGCTGTGTGAGTTTGAGGGTTGCTCTGTCCCCTTGTCTCAGGGCGTCACTCATTGATTTTGCCTCCATCATGCTGCCTGCTGGGTCGGTGACACATTTGGCCCTGAGTCCTGCGAGCTTTGTTGCTTGTTTGTAGCTCCAATCACCCAATCTGTTGATGACATTCTTCGGGTGCAGGCGGCTCGCGCGTTGCCAGGTAGATTGTTGCAACACACTAGTTTGGTTGCTTTCCCGGATGCCCTGAGGCAGGTCCCGGATTTGGAGGTGTTGGTCGCATCAGCCTTGGTTCAGTCCGCGCCCTCTCGTTCTTCCCCTGCTGTGGTTCATTCAGTAATAAACATTGGGAAGAGTTCCTACAAAGTATAAATGAGCAAACAACACTTGTTGAAGTTTGGGAAAAGATACGAAAAATCTCTAGAAGCAGCCCATCCAAACCACTGCACCACAGCCCACTAGAACAAGTAAACATTCTCTTTGTTCAATGGGCACTAACATCAAGCTACAACTCACTCCCAATTAACATACAGCACAAACATAATGACACACGCCCCAACAGACAACGAACCATCACTCTTGCCTGTACAGCTATCGATGTGTCGGACCTTAATGATGTAACTGAATGGGAATTAAATCATGCACTAAAGATGGGAAAATCAACTGCTCCTGGAGAGGACGGTATTACTTACAGTCTACTGAGATTAGTCTTGCAAGTACCAGGTAATCCACTATTAGTGTTGTACAGAATGAGTTTAAGTGAAGAAGTATTACCTGATGCTTGGACAAAGAGTGTCATTGTTCCCATCCCCAAACCACACTCAGATAATTATAGACCTATATCTCTAACATCGTGTGTTTGCAAAGTGCTTGAACATATTGTTCTTAACAGACTCATGTTTCGTATACAGGGGCACCTGTCACCCCAACTGTTTGGATTTATGCCTGGGCTCAGTACACAACACTGTTTTGCTGAATACTTCGCACATATTGAAGCTTCCCCTCAAACAGTCTTCATCGACCTAGCAGCAGCTTTTGATACAGCAAACAGAGAAATCATACTGGAACAGCTTGCCAAGCTGGGAATACAAGGAAAATTACTGAAATGGATAAAGGGCTATTTGTCTAATCGAACAGCATGTTTTGTTTAATGGTGTTAAAAGCACAGAGAGCAAACACTTTGAACTGGGAACTCCACAAGGAGGGGTCCTCAGCCCCTTGTTGTTCAACGTTCTGATGCATAAACTTATTAAAGGTCTTCCAACTAATAATGAAAACACTGTCATTTGTTATGCTGATTATGTATGTTTACAGGCTGCCTCCGAGCCTAGAATGCAAGTTCTGCTCGATGCTTTTGCTACTAGAGCTGAGGAATGTGGCCTCCTTATCTCTGTACAGAAAACTTGTGCCCTCATTCCATGTGGTATTCCACCACCCAATTATCATATAGATGGGCGAGCACTTGAGAACTGCAAGTCTTACAGATACCTTGGTGTCCCCATTAACGACCCTGGGTACCTTTCTTCTCCCAAGAGGAGACTGTGGGAGAGATTAAAGCCCTTGCGGGTCCTTGTTGGTGTCAATCATGGAATTAACGTGAGACTTGCTAGAATGTTTTATGTATCATTTATACACTCTGTGATTGACTACAATGCTCTACATCTCACACTGTATACTGACAAAGAGCTGAAATCTCTTGAAACCTTGCAAAATGAAGCTATGCGATCCCAGGGATAACTGGGCTCTATCAGTTGATTTTGTAAATGCGTCCAAGAAAGATACAGGGGTACCTCAGTTTAAGAGTTTAATTCGTTCCTGGAGACGGCTCGTATTCCGAAGCTAATTTCCCCATAAGAAATAATGGGAAATGAATTAATCCGTTCCTGACTACCCCATAAACCCCACATCAAACTAAATTTTTATACCTAATTCATCTAAATAAACCTACAAAACTATGTTCAAGTTATTACTTACCTTGCTGTTGAATGCTGTAGGCGTATGGAAGATGGTGAGGAGGGGGGAAGAGGAGAGGAGTTACTGTTTGGAAGTGGAGTCCCCTTCCATTATCACATCAGGCAGTGAGGACTTCACTGGTATGCACACTCTGGCACATTTTGCCTGCATACCACTAAGACTTGCTTGTCTTATTAAGAATTTGTCTAAAGACACTTGTTTTTCCCTACATTTTAACACTTGTCTGTAGTAAGACATCACATTATCATTTAAAAGGTCAATGCAGCGGCCTGCTACAGCTTTATCTGGGTGAGTTTTTTCAACAAAACTTTGCAGTTCTTCCCATACTTCACACATTTTCTTAATCAAGAAGGGACATCCTCTACTGCCTCTACTCACAGCTATTTTCTTAGGTTGAACCTTACCAATGGCTTTCTTGAGACCCATGGTGAGATATATAATAACAAATTGTATAGCCAAATGACCAAAAATCCATCAAAACACCGAAAATCCGAGTGAAGAATTGATGTGGGATAGTCACTGGGCGCGAGACGATGGTAAACTGAGGGGTGGAGGGGCGACGATCGCCGAACCACCACGCGCTAGATTGCCTTGAACGCGTATCAACAAACTCGTGTTCCGAGGTAACCCTCGCCTTTCGAGACATATTTTCCGAGGAAATCCTGCTCGTATTCCGAAAAACTCGCATACAGGGACACTCGTGTTCCGAGGTACCACTGTAGTGTGCACTCTACATTATTAAAACAGTTAACACTGAAAAGCATCACTGAAAGTACACAGAGTATGGGTAATGATGTGTATCAGTGCTATACCGACGGCTGAGTAGAAGAAGGTGGACGATGTACCGGATGTGCATGCAATATATTTGAACAATCTTCTCTCGTACATACAGCAATGAAGTGCATCAATGACTGGGCAAGTACAACTCAAACCAAACTTGCAGGCATATACCTTGCCACTGAATTTTTAAATGACAAAGGCAGTGGACTTACATACTGTGACTCGCAGAGTGCACTCCTGGCATTGAACGCACATAGTAGTGATACCCAGAAAATAGTCAGTGATATTCGAATGAATGTTTTAGCTGCTAAAGAAAACGGATTTGAAATTAAATTCCTATGGATACCATAACATATTGGCATCTCAAGGCATGACACTGTTGATATGCTTGCAAAGACAGCCTGTAGAAAACCAGTGGTAGAAATTGATATGGGTGTTTCATTAGCAGTGACAAAAAGAATACTTAAACAAATATCTAATGAAGATCTCACCGACCTAACAAATTCACAAAGACCGGAAAGTTGTAGCATTAACCCTCAAACCGCTAGGGGGCCCAAATGGAATTCACACCCACAGGCGCAAAAAAAAAAAAAATCCAAAAAATTCTTTCGTTTTATAGAATTGTTTATTTTTGTTCCCTGATCACGGAAAAAATAACAAAAAATCGTAGGTAGCATATTTTAGCCGCAGTAGGGTAGGGAAGTGTGGCAAAAAAGGGGCGTTGGCAGAGCCTTCGCCAGACGAGGTCTACTCCGCCCGAGCTGTCAGACGGCAGTTGCCACAAATATATTATTTCCTAATTATTTCAATGTCTCTGATTGATTTTTTCTTAGTTTTTTTGCAGTAATATTATTCCATACAGTGAATTGTGGTATATTTATATTATAAAATGTGTGAACCATCGCTGTACTCAAAATTATGGTGTGCATATAAGTGATTCAATTATTATGTTCATAAAACAATAAACAAATAGTTTTGCTGTTGTTACACTATATACACAGGTTATATATAAGTATCTGCATGTTTTGTTCACCATAACAAACTACTAAGTTGGTCTTGTGAGTCAAAAAGCAACGAGGAGTGGCCGCCACACACCAGCGAGCCACTCACTGCCACGCCCTCTCTCATCACCACCTCACTCACCCTCATTTACCTCCCACAATACTGTTTTTGCATTTATTCACTATACACAGACGTTATATATACGTATTTACATGTTTTGTTCACCATAACTGTACATCTAAGCTTGTATGGTGAGTAAACGCACAAAGACGTAGCTACTCCACAGTCAGCTGATCGGCGGCCACCCTCAAGGCCACACACACTAATATTTCTCCTCCAACAATATTGGTTGTGGTGTTATTATGCTATATACACACATTATATATAAGTATCTACCTGTTTTATTCACCATACTTGTACAAATAAGCTGGTATGGTGCCAAAGACCCTTTGTGGTCACAGGTAAACACACGATAATTCCTGCAATCGACGCTCCTCTCACCAAAATGGCGGCTCCCAACCACTCCTCTC
>WNGS01063839.1:2205999-2218457 GCA_020271785.1 Procambarus virginalis | reverse complement strand
TGTGTTGGTGCTGCGTCACCAGCTTCCTCTTTGGGGTTTTCGGGGTTCCATGCCTTGGCACCTCCCCGAGCCTTCGCTCGATGTATTCACGGACGGGTCATCTCTCGGCTGGGGCTTTGTGACCATTGCTCACCAGGTCGGCCGGGGATGGTGGAGTCTGTCCATCTGTCGGGCTCACAGCACCGTTTGGGAGTTCGTGGCTGTCTGGTTTTGCGCTTCGGAGGGTTTGGGTCACTCGGTGCTCTACCATTCAGCTCTGTTCGGACTGTTCTCTGGCGGTTCTTGCCAGAACCACACGGTTTCTCTTAGGTGTTGACCTTTGGGGTTTGCTGGATTCTTGGGGTTTGACTAACCGTGAGGTTTATGTCCGGGATGTGTCCTGCGTCCTGGCGGACAGCTGTCTCGGTTCATTCCTCTGTTTGCGGATTGGCCAGTCGTCACCGACTCGTTTTGTTGGCTCTGTCGGACGTATGGACTCCTGACCGTGGTCGTCTTCGAGTCGGCGTGGTCTAGGCGTCGCCCATTTTATGTGGCGCCCTTACCCACCTGCGAGGTATTCACGGTGGATGCTTTTCGGCAGGACTGGTCGAGGTGGGGGTACCTGTTCCTCTTCTCCCGGTCCAGCTGTTGCTTCGGGTACTGGCTTGGTTGCAGCCCATTCCCACGAGAGCAGTCCTTATGGTTCCTTGGTGGCCGGCCCAGCCTTATTTTCAGACGCTGCTTGATAGGTGTCCGAACACGGGGCGTTTTCCCGCGGCTCCGCCTCTTTCGGCAGGCCGACTCGGTCCTGTACGTGACTGGTTCGGCCTTCTCCTCGGCTCTTCGCATCTGGTATTTTGACGTGGGTATCACCATCTCTGTGGTGTTCAGGTGGCTTTGTTAACGGTGTCCCACCTGCGAGCTTCGTCTTGGTGACGGTATGACGTTTCGTACGCTTCCTCGTGTTTTGTTTCACCTCCGGTCTGCTCATGCGTCGCCTGAGCCGTCCTGGTCCTTGATCAGGGGTGCCTTCTTATCTTCTCCTCAGTTTGTGGTAGCCCCCTTCGGTTCAGGTTTCTGCTCTTTGCTACTGTTGGTAGATTTGTACATGTGTGGCCTTTCTCCGTCCTGGCGGTGGTCGAGACGGCTGCTTTCCAGAGGAGTTCTTGGGTTATTGATGCTTGATTGGTTTGGCCAGGGGTGTGTCCTGTGTTGTCCGGTTGTGTTTTTGCCATTGTCTGCGTACTGTGTCTGGGGATACGCTGTGGTTGATCCGGTTCCCCTCGTTCCCTGTTTTCAGGGCTCGGGTCTCCCAGGTCGTCTGCAGAGTTTTTAATTCTTCCAGCCTGCGGTCTGTCTTTGCGCCCATGCTGTTCAGACGTTTGCGGCTTTTGCTGCTGTGTTGGCAACGTCTAGGGCTCATTTTGAACACAGGGATTTGAGGGTCGCACAGGTTCTTGGCCGCCCATTCTTTATGTGCGTCTGCTCCTGTGCGTTATTGTTGCCTTGGGTCGCAGGTTGCAACATGTTGTCTCGGCTTCGCGTTGCAGAGTTTGTGGCAGTTACCTCCCGGGTTAGCCCTTTCTTTTCCTTCTCTTTGGGTATGAAGCTCCAGGGAGCCGTAGGGGCTCCCCACAGAAAACCAGCGTTGAATGTAATGAAATGACATTTTCTGAGTGAGCCCAGGAGGCTCCCTGGCAACCCTCCCTCCCACCGGTCGGCATTTTTTTTGTGTTGGTTGAAGCTTAGCTTCCGAACTGAAGCTTGGCAGCCGGCGCAGTAGGTCTGGGGCTTGCCCCTCCCCCTCTTGGGGCGGGGAGGGCTGCGCGGACGATCGGCGCAGCAGTAAAGTGTGATGTTTGCTTGTTTCCTTGTGATTGTAGGGAGTTTCTACCTCTCTGTTCGTTTTTTTGTTTTAGTTTTTTACCATGTGGGGTTTGTTTTGTTATGCCTACCTTTCTGGGTGCCTAACCCCGGTCGATGGCAGATAAGGAAAACCCCAACCACAAAGGGGTTTTCCAGGGCCATTGCTCCCTGAAACCTCTCTGAAGGGGCCAAGTTCTGGCGCTGGTCCCTGGTAGGCCTGAACTCCTTAGCTAATGTCCCGGTCTAATATAACATACATTAGCCTGATAAGCTCCATGGAGCCTCCGGGGTTCACCCAGTAAATGGCGTTTCATTACATTCAAAGCTGGTTTTTTGCGGTGGTTCCCTGGGTTGATGTCGGCGAACGTTGCTTTTCCCGTTCAAAATTTTCCCCATGGACTTGTCCCATGGCACAGTGGTACGACACTGCCCTGTCCTAACCTGACTTGACATTTTCTAACTTTGGATTCTTGGTTTAATGTGTTATCAAGATGTTTTCCACAATATTTTTAGGGCGTTCCCCGATTTTGCCTTGGGCGACAATTGTGGGGGTGGAGAGCATGGTTTGTACTGGTTCAGTTATTATTCTGGTCGGATTTTACTATGGGCTTCAACCATATGTACATCACATATACACATACATATGCCTTCTGTACTCCACCCCTTCCTCATATGGGTTTGGAAGCTTTGTTTCCTGTTCTTGGGGTCTGTGATGTGCCTTCTGTTGCTGATTGCTTATGCTCTTGTCCCTGGCTTCCTGTGCTTGGACTGTCTTTTAGGTCTTTTCATTGCATTTTTACGTCTTCCTACCTCTCTTCTACACGTTGTTGTGTATCTTGGTAGGGGCATACTGGCTAATCTCATGCTAGGTTGGGATATGTTTTTGTTCAGTTTCCTTTTCTAGAACGGGCCCAGTGTTCTGGTATAGCTCTTCTTCCTCTTCTCTTTGTCTGTCACTACCTGCTTCTGTGTTGCTATGTCTGCTGGTGTATGTAGCTTTCCGATCACCCACTCCTGCCCCTACAGTTCCTTTTCATTGGGGCAGGGGGGGCTTGGCTTCTGGCCCTGGCTATGGCTTTTCTTTGTGCTCCTTCCCGGACAGTACGTTTTTGTTTTAGTGCAGTACATGTCTTTCATAGTTCTCCTTCCTTCCTCAGCAACGTGTGCTTTGTTTTGCCCTGCTGGGGCTTGTGGTGCCACTCCTGCAGGTTTGTCACTGTTTTTCGCTTCGCATCTTGGGTTTCGGCTCATGGTGCTCGTTTCCTTGTTGGCCGCTGTCTGGGCCTTGGCTCTTAGGTTTTTCACTGCAATTTTGGCCCTTGCTGTTTGCGGAGTTTGTTCTTTGGCAATTTCTGCAAGCAGTGGCTTCTTGTCAGTTGCCGGGCTTCTTGTTCCTTCAAGAGTCCGGGGGGGGGGGGGGGCTCCCAGACAGGGCGTGTCTGCTCGGGCTGGTTGGTTCTTTCCCGGCTCGCCGGGTTTGGGTTCCTGGTTCCCTGGCACACGTTCCTTTTGGTTCTTTGACATCCTTGGTTCCAGCGCGGCTTGCTCGGTGTCTGCACCCAGGGGTTTTCCATGGCTCCACCTCTTCCATGGTCGGTCCGATCCGTGGCAGGACTGGTTCGGTTTTCTCCTCGGGTCTCCTTGTCTGGTATTTTGGACTCGAGTCTCTCACCATCTGTTTGGTGATCAGGTGCCTTCTTGAATGTGTCCCACCTGCGTGTTTCGTCTCGACAGTGGTATGGGGGTTTTCTGGCGGTCCTTTTTTTTTTTTGTCTCTTCGTAGGTGCACTGCGCTCTTTGTGGTCGTGGTCTTGTCCTTCTCTCGTGGTGGTTCAGGGCTGTCTTCTGGCCGCATACCAACGCCCTATCTCGTATGGCACTGGCGGAACTGCTTCGGATTGCTCCAGTTTTGTTGTTCCTTTTGCGCCGTTCACGGGTTGTCTTGGGCATTGTTCACCTCCGGCCTGCTCATGCTCCGCCTGAGCCGTCCTGCTTTAGGGCAAGGTGCTCTTTTCTCTCTTCCCTTCGGTTTGTTGTGGCCCCATCGGTTCCGGCGGGGTCTCTGGGGTTGTTGCTGCTTGGTTGGTTGGCCGGGTTGCTTCTTCTTGTGTCCGGTTGCAGCTCTCTGCTGTCCTTTGCGCGCCTCGGCCTCTGTGGCCGGGGCTACGCTTTGGGTTCATCCGGTTTCCCTTTTTCCCTGTTCTCAGGTTTGGGTCTCTCAGGTTGTCCGCTGGGTCCTTTTGTCTAGCCGGCCTGCGGTCTCTCCCCGTGCCCTTGACGTTCGTAGATTTGCTGCGCTTGCTGATATCTTTGGTGGCTTGTCTTGGGTTGACCTTCGGGTACAGGGTTGTTTTGGCGGTTACGCTGGGTCCTGGCTGTGCCCTCCTTCATGTATGTTCCTGGGCCTAGTCGGGCCTGTGTCACCTTGGGTTGGCTGTTGCAGCCTGTTGTCTCGTCTTCGTGTTGTGGTGTGAGCACCGGCTGCCTCCCGGATGCGTCCCTCTGTTTTCATATTTGAAGTAGCAGCTCTGAGGAGCCATAGGGGCTCCTCCCAGAAAACCAGCGTTGAATGTAATGAAACGCCATTTTCTGGGTGAGTCCCGGAGGCTCCCTGGCAACCCTCTCTTCCTCAGGTCGGCGGTTTTTCATGTTTTTTATATCCAACCTCAGAACTGGGGTGTAGATCGCCAGCGCAAGGGTCTGGGGCTCCCCCCTTCCCCGTGACGTCATGCTTGTTTGCTCATTTTCTTTTGGGGAGTTCTGTTCACTCGTATGACGATTTTCGTTGTTATCCAGAATAGGGGTTTGTTTTGTGCCGCTTACATTTCTGGGTGCCTGTCCCGGACGATAGCAGATATAGAATGCTCCAAATCACATGTGCATTTCTATGGGCCATTGCTACTCAAGCCTTTGTGAGGGGGGCAGGTACTGGCTCGTGGTCCCCGGTAGGCCTAGAACTCCACTCACATCGACTGATGTAAAATAGTTAGGGTGTCCATATCAGCCATGGATAGCTCCAGGTTGTCTCCGGGGCTCACCAAGAAAATGGTGTTTCATTCCATTCAATGCTGTTTTTTTTTTTTTTTTTTTTTTTTTTTTTTTTTTTTTTTTTTTTTTTTTTTTTTTTTTTTTTTTTTTTGAGAATAGGGCAGTAATGTGTTGAAAATTAGGGAAGTTGAATCAACGACTCATACACTGCCTGAGGGAAAAGACCACACCCTGGTAGTCAGACCTTAAAGAGGTAAACTCCCACACACACCAACGAAGTAACAGTGAGTGCAGGACAAAGTGCAAAGGATCGCCAACCCACTGCAACACTTAGCTACCCAAGGAGCATACAAGTAGGTTAGTCACCATCAGTCACACGACTGACCTGGAGCAGGTTGTCAGGCCACCTGGTAGTGGCTTCAGTACTGTACTAACAAGTTCAAGCTAGTTTTGAGTGAACCAATTGTTGTAACTGAATCATTTGCAGAGTTGTTTGGCTGTTTTGATGCTTCATTTCTTATTAACTTTAAAGTTAACTGTAAAGCTTTGTTGGCTTTCTGGATGTTTTCCTGGTAAGGGTAATGATAATCATCATCATCTCCTGCATCTGTGAGGGGGGGGGAAAGCCAGGTTCTGGCTCTGGTAGGCTAGACAGGACGCCTGCAACTGATGTGACCTAGTAGCAGGAGCCATCTCAGTGAGATAGCTTCAGAGAGCCACCAAGGGGATCCTCGAAGAAAACCAAGTAACTGCTTGAAGGAAAATGGTAACCCTAGGGTAACTACCCTATCAGTGAAGTGCCCAACCATGCTGTAACTGGGCCTGCCCTTTGCTTCACACTTTCAGCTAAGTTGTGTTTGAAAACTTGCCCTATTTGGGTCCACTATTGTTGTTCATTTCTGCTTCATGATTATTTTTCTGCAACACACATCATGTGTGCCCTGGCTTTGTACATTGTATCCTCCCAAACCCAGGTTTCTATGTAAATAGAATGCTATAAAGAATGAACTAATTCCTTATTTTCAAAATTTGGATTTATCAAAAAAATTCTAATGGGAAACATACTGAAATCTGGAATGTCTGTTCATCAGGAATTGTAATTTCTATCAAATCATATTTTCCTGGAGGGGTCTTCCCCACAGAAGCTTCTTGATAGTACAACTCGGTAATAACCAAGCATTGAGGAATGTACCAGGGCTTCTGAGGTGCCATTAGTGCATTTCAGAGAATTTGAGGCTTTCAAAGAGGCACAGAAGCAGCCTGGTGATTGGAGATCACCACAGAACTGAGTAAGAAACCCACTAGAAAACCAGTGTGGTCAAAAACAAGCAACTGCTTGGAAAAAATTGTAACCCCTGATAATGAAAACAATTGTTAATGCACTGAAATTTTCTGCCATGATAATTTGGCTGCCAGTCACCATATGGCAGCATAGGTGACCCAGGGTATTGGCCAGCCAGCCACTTTAACCCTTAAAGTGCGCATCACATCATATGACGTGCTAGGCGTTTTACCAGTCAACTGCTCTTCACGTCATATGATGTGTTGGAGTACTACGCAAGATTTAAACAGCCCGCGGATACACGGGGTTCACCACACCTTCATCAGGGCTCTTGTAAACAGACGCCATTTTTAAAAAAAATCATGGGCCAAACTCCCGGGTGTTAGGGGCCTCAGTATCGCGTAAGCTACCAAGCCTGACGCACGCAGCCTGAGCTCACAGCACTGCTGTTCAGCTTGTGACCACAGCATCGCCTAAAAATGCCAAAATATACTTGTTCATGCTATTATGTAGCGATGATATTATTACAGAGGACCCCTGACTGTGATAAAAGTGACCAGGGTTCTGATAATAGCAGGATTGCGATGATATTTAGCGCTGTGCGCCATGGAGGGAGGAGTAATGCTGTGGGAGGGAGGGTGGTGGCGATGTTTTCTGACTGTGTGTGGCCACCTTTTATTGACTGCACTCAGCATACCAGCTTAGTGGTTCGCTATAGTGAACACAAATGTAGATACTTATATATAACGTGTGTATAGAGGGTATAAACAGCAAGAGAAGGTTTGGAGCCGCCATTTTGGTGAGGGCGGTGGCGTCGTCTGCACGACGCCACCGTGCAGACGACGGTGTTGTTTACTGGATACCACGATCGTCTTTGGGCACCATACCAGTTTATTTGTACAAGTATGGTGAATAAAACAGGTAGATATTTATTTATAATGTGTGTATATAGCGTAATAACATCACACAGTATTGTTGGAGGAGAAATATTAGTGTGTGTGGCCTTGAGGGAGGCAGCCATCAGCTGACTGTGTTAGGTCCTATGTCTTTGTGCATTTACTCACCATACAAGCTTAGATGTACAGTTATGGTGAACAAAACATGTAGATACTTATATATACCATCTGTATATAGTGAATTATAGCAAAAACAGTATTGTGGGAGGAGAATGTGGGCGAGTCAGATGACTGGAGGGAGGGCGGGAGTGGCTGGCTGGTACACGGCGGTCACTCCTCGTTACTTTTTGACTCATAATAGCTACTTAGTGGTTCGTTATAGTGAACAAAACATGCAGATACTTATATATAACCTGTGCTTATAGTGTAATAACCGACAAAGTATTTGTTCACTGATTGATGAACATAACTGAATCAACAATATGCACACCATATTTTTGAGTACAGCAATGATTCACTCATTTTATTATATAAATATATCAAACTACACACTATTGAATAATATTACAGCAAAAAAACTATGAAACATCAATCAGAGACATTGAAATAATTAGGTAATTATCTCTTTGTGGCAACTCTGGCCTGACAGCTGGCGAGCAACAGACCGCCTGGGACGCATGCTGAGTCAGCGCCTATAATTTGCCAGACTTCCCCGCCCTATAGCGGGCAATATATGGCACTTACGATTTTTTTATTATTTTTCCCGTGATCAGTGAACACAAATTAACAGGTTAGGAAGAAAAAAAATAATTTTTTTTTTTCAAAATGACATGCGCCTGTGCGGATAGCAGGATATTAGACCCCGAGCATGTTAAGGGTTAAAGACAAGTGGCTATCCTTGGACCTGTTCCATACTGTGACGGCTTAGTATTGTTCCATATTATGCTTCACATGCATGACCAGTGCTAACCCACCTTACATGTGCCCAATGTTGACAGTTTACACAGCCTGTTGTGGCCAGGGTTTAACAGCCAGGTTTATCTTCCTTAGTGACTAGCTTACATAGCTTTATTGAGGGGTTCAGCAGCCTTCTCTATGAACTGCCTCCCTTTGAAAAATCTCATTTCCGGGTAGTACATGGGCTTTGTCCTATCTGCTAGGTCAGTTGATATAGTGCTAGTTTCTAGCAGTGTGCTAGTGTGCTTCTTGCATCACACTTGATTTCTGAGCTGTCTTATCTAAAACTTTGGCAGATGGTGTTTAGGATGCTCGAGTGATTGTCATTGTCCTGCATGGCTTATTTCTTCCCTCACCTAGTGATTATAAGGTCGGGAGTTGGTGTCAGCACTGTCAAAACTCATACTCATCGCTCAGTGTGACTCCTCATCCACTGACAGTTCTCTCCTTAGAAACTGTACTTGGCAGTTTTCTAGAGTACAAGTTGGTGCTCTTGGTCTCTGACAGTAATTTCATTACACATTTGCTTCTTCCATCACTCGGCCTGTTGGGCTCAGAACTCCTTTCACCCTTGGGTGTATAACGTTTGTCGCCATTGGACTTCTGCTGTTGCAGAGCTACCCTCTCAGTAAGTGGCTTACTGGGAATGGCTGCAGCTGCTTGATTGACTCCCAGTTCTATCTTTAGCAGCCCCTTCCTGACCTAGGAGGTGGGGCAGTCGATCCCTTTTTGTTCTTTGAGGAGGAAGTTGAGTGCTTGGTATTGAATCCTTGTGCCAAATTTCCTCCTTCACTTTACTCTTCATCTCCTCTTGAGAGGACTTTCTCTGGCATTTGTTTGCTCAGCTTATAAGTTTTACATTCGTTAGGGCAGTGAAGTGGATTCTAGGTGAGCCAGCAGGTTCCAGCAGATGCCGGCTTGTGGGGCTACTTCGGGGACTCCCCTACCTGGCTCATTAGCAGAAGTGGCAAGGCCTTGTATCTGTTATATGTCCCCTCTGTTTCTATGGGATGTTTTGGTGGGGTTTAGTGTTCCCATTGGTCAGGGCTTTTCAAGATAACATGTCCTCTTCCTGTAGGTTCTCAAGTGTCGGGAGGGGTTGTTGGCTCCTTGGTTACCCTTTTACCCTCTGTTGTGTCTGTTGAGAGCTGAGGGTTATTCCACAGCATGGATGTTTATTCTTATCCCATGTTGCAGTTTGAGATAACTTCCTCCTCCTCCCTCCTCCTCCTCCTCCTCCTCCTCCTCCTCCTCCTCCTCCTCCTCCTCCTCCTCCATGAATGCATTTCTGAGTTCTGGTTAGCAGCCTGGATTCACTTTCCTTCTGAGAGTTTCCTTCATCTCATCTTCCTCCAGCTGAGGCACAAGTGGACTTTCTTTGGTTCCTGCTCTGGAACCTGAACATCTCTGTAGAGATTAACTCTCCTTTGTGTATGAGGCATCTACTTAGTCCTAGCTGTGGTGCAAGATTCTGGCTGGAAGTGAATTCCTTGTTTTCTTAGGACAAATAACAATGCTTTTCTGTAATCAGGCACTGGACTGGAATGAGGTCACCTTAGTTTTTCATATTTTTCTATTAGGTTCTTTCTTGAAGGTAATGAGTTGTGCCTTGAAAGGCAGATCTATCTTTTATTGCTTAATTTGTCTGCACTGCTAATGGTAATGGACCATGAAGTGTGTGTGTTATCATGGCAGTCATTCTCCTGGTGTGTGTTGTGTCTGCACTGCTAATGGTAATGGACCATGAAGTGTGTGTGTTATCATGGCAGTCATTCTCCTGGTGTGTGTTGTGTCTGCACTGCTAATGGTAATGGACCATGAAGTGTGTGTGTTATCATGGCAGTCATTCTCCTGGTGTGTGTTGTGTCTGCACTGCTAATGGTAATGGACCATGAAGTTGTGTGTGTTATCATGGCAGTCATTCTCCTGGTCTGTGTTGTGCAGCATAGGCTTAGGCCAGAAAGGAACATTTCATTACACACATTTTGGACTTAAAAAAGCAGGAAACATTATGCCCCATTTAGGGATGAATGTATAGCTTACAATAAATTTATCTCTTATTTTGATGTTAAAATAGATAAAAGCCAATATATTTACAGTGTTATATTATTTTTTGTGCAGGATGTGAAGGGAACAGATATGGAGAACAGCGTCTTTTTGGGTCCTTGGGATGGGGAGCGTTGGTAATTGTTGCTGGTGCTTTGATTGACTATGCATCTGCTGGCAACTCTGAGAAGGACTACACTCCAGCATTTGTACTTAGTTTTGCCATACTTTTCCTTGATCTTGTTGCAGCCAGTCGCCTTCAGGTAAGCAAAATTTTTTTTTAAAGATAAGACCCATTGAGTTCTGTAGTATTTTGATGAGTGTTCAGATGTAAATTAGTTACTGCAGTTAGTAAATTAGTTGTCTTGCATGCAATACAGACAACATTGTTTTGCATCAGTTTCTCGCTATGGTAACAAAACTCATAATGATCACTATAAATGCATAACTCAGTAAAATACTGGAACCTTTTAAGTCTGTTTTAAAATTACAACAACTCTGTTACAGTTGCTGCAGTTTATTAATTTTCCTCCTGATGTAAGGTTGATACCTAGGACATTGTACACAAACATTTACAGTGGAACCTTGGGGGAGCAAACATCTCTCTTTACAAATTTTTTTGGGTTACAACTCAATTTCTTTGGAAAATTTGAATTGGGTTATGAATGTTGCCTCGCCTTGCGACTTGTGCTCGTTTGGGTTTGCGTGCCACTCGTGTTAACAGTTTATCTTTATCTACCCTGTCTATTCCTCTGGGAATGTGGTGATGTTTTGCTGCGGTTTAGAGTAATGTGGCTGCGTGTGGGAGTATGGTCGTGGCATTTTGTTCGGCCCTTCCGTGCTTCTTTCTGGGGCCTTTCTTTTTTGGGTTCTTTGTTCCCATAATTTTTCTGGATCCATCATTCCTTGCCGGTCTTGCTGTACCGGGCTTAGCTTCTCCATGTTCATTGGATTCTCTGTACTACCCTCGTTGTCCTCACCTAGTTGTGCTTGCTGGAGAGTGAGGTTTGGCTCTTCGTCTCGCCTCTCACCTGTCATTCGATTTCTGGTCCGGTTCCGGAGCCTACTGGGCTCTCTTATCTGCACGTGACCGCTGGGTGTGGGTTGGCCTCTGCCACATCCCTTCCTCATGCATTCCTATTGTCTCCTGCTCTGACGCTGGTATGCTTCTTCTATCTTTTATACGGCTCATTTGGGCGTTCAGTTCGCCTTGTTGCCCCGTTACGTGTGCCCCGATGTATTGGTGGTCATGGTCCCCCCTCTGGCTCTTCGGTCTCCTTGAGGGCATTGGGACATGTCTAGCGGCTTTTGGTGTTGGTCCTGTCCCTTGTTTCCGTTTTCTGCCTGCCTTCTTTGTTCCTCAGCTTCCTTTTGTCCTCCATGTTGTGTGTTTTGTTTGTGCCTTTTGGCTCTGTTGCCGGGTTTCGATTCTGGTTCCTGGTTTCCTGGCCTGTTGGTATTTTCAGAGTCTCGTGGTGTCCCTTCTCTGGAGTCTGTTGGGGTCTTGGTCTCCACCTTCCTGGCAGCTCGCTGGCGTTGGGACGTTTTTCGGTACGGCAGATGTTCCACCTCCTTCTTTACCGGCTCGGGTTTCGGCTCTGCCTGCTCGGTGGTCGCACCCGAGGTCTTCCCGCGGCTCTGCCTCGAGTCTCGCCTTCTGTTGGTGGTCGAGTGGCTGCGTTGCTGGTATCCTGCCTGCGTGCTTCTTTTTGGCAGCAGTGTTGGGTATTTTGGCGGTCCTTCCTTTTTCCTTCTGTCCCTTCTTTGGTAACGTGGTCTTGTCCTTCTCTTATGTGGGTTCAGGGCCGTCATTTTGCCGCATACTGTCGCCTCATTTCGTTCGGTGCTGGTGAACCGCTTATGTTTGCGTTCAGTGTTGATGTTACTTCTGTGCCGTTCTGCACGCTGTCTCTCGTATTGATTCACCTCCGGCCTGTTCATGTGCCATCTGAGCCATCCTGGTCGTGGGCACTGGGTGCTCTCTCTTTTCATCTCCTCGGTTCTTGTGACCCCTTCGGTTCAGGTTGGTGTCTCAGGGCTCTTTTCCTGTTGGTGTTGTCCTCGGGGGGGGGGGGGGGGGGGGGGGGGTCGAGTTGGTGAGCTTCATGCTCTCACCGACGCTGGGGTTTCTGCTCCTTTTGGTCGGGGACGATCGTTTTGTTCCTCTGCGGCCCTCTCCTTCTTTTCTGGAATAGAATGTGACTGCTGCTTTCCAGAAGGATTCCTGGGTTGTTGATGCCTTTTTGGTTTGGCCGGGGTTGCTTCAGGTTTTGTGCCCGGTTGCGGCTCTCCTCCGTTTTTGGTGCGCTGTGGCTTCTGTGTCCGTGGACGCGTTTTGGGTTGATCCGGTTTCCCTTCTTCTCTGTTCGGAGGTGTGGGTCTCCCGGGTTGTCCGCAGGGTTATTAAAGCTGGCCAGCCTGTGGCCTCTCCCCGTGGCCCGTGC
>WNGS01063839.1:2185279-2205974 GCA_020271785.1 Procambarus virginalis | reverse complement strand
TGTTGGTATACATATGAGGCGACCGAGTGCGTGGTTCCTGGTGCCCCGGTGACCACGCTTCAGTTTACCAGCGTCACCCATCTAGTGACACTCACACTGTATATTGTATTTGGGAGGACAACAGGATAGATGGTGTGGCCGTGACGTTCGCAAGATCATGGTCTTGCTGCCGTCCTTGGGGACTGTGTCTTGGCATACTTTCGGGCATGGTGATTTTGGCGGTCATTCTGGGTCCTGGCTGCTCGTTTGCCTTGTTCACGTCCTTAGGCCTGGTTGGGCCTGTGTCGTTTTGGGTTGGCAGTTGCAGCCAGTTTGTCTCGCTTCGTGTCGAGGTGTGAGTGGTGGCTGCCTCCCGAATACGTCCCTTAGACCTTCCTCTATGGGTAGTTAGCTCCGGGGAGCCGACGGGGCTTCCCCCAGAAAACCAGCGTTGAATGTAATGAAATGCCATTTTCTGGGTGAGACCCGGAGGCTCCCCGGCAACCCTGCCTCCCTCTGGTCGGCGGTTTTCGCATGTTTTGACATCCAGCCTCGGAACTGATGGGTGGATAGCCGGCATGAGAGGTCTGGTGCTTCCCCTTCCCCCTCCCGGGGAGGGGGGAGCTGCACAGACAGAGGCACGGTGATGTGTGACATCGTACAAGGTTGCGTGTTTTCTGTTGGGGAGTTCTATCCACTAGTTTGGCTTTTGGTAGCAATTTTAACCAGAATAGGGGTTGGTTTTGGGATGCTTACCTTTCTGGATGCGTGACCGGATCGATGGCAGACATTAAATGCTTCCAACCACACGGGGGTTTCTATAGGCCATTGCTCCCCTTGCCTCTCTGAGGGGGCAAGGTTCTGGCCGTGGTCCCCGGTAGGCCTTAACCCTTAAACTGCGCAACGCGCCTGCAGGCTCACGTCTGGTTTGTGCAACGCGCCTCCGGGTATTTGTATTTTTCACGTTCCATTCAAAACTCCTGCGGCTACATGGGGTTCACATCAGCTTCCTCAGGGCTCTTGTAAACAGACGCCATCTTTAAAAAAAATCGTGGTCCACATTCCCGGGTGTGGGAGCCTCAGTAGTGATTGAGCAACCAAGGCTGGCGCTCGCAGCATGAGCGCACAGCACTGCTGTTCAGCGTGTGACCACAGCATCGCCTAATAATGACAAAATATATATATAACTTGTATTATTTAGCTATGATAGTGTTATAGAAGAGCCTGGGTGTGATAATGACTGGGTACAATGTTCAAATATCAGTAATTCAATGTTGTTCACGATGTTCACAGCACTAGCCACAGCACCACAGCATTATTTCGTCCATCTAGGAATCTTCAAATGATTTCTTAGGTTCCTTTTCAAAATAAACGTGTGGTCAATTATTCATTTACAGGAATTAGTGACCAGGATTGTGGTTATAATTAGCGTTGTGCGTAGTATTGTGGAAGGAGGAATTTTGGTGAGGGAGGGAGGGTGAGAATTGAGGTAGCCTCATTGTGTGCGTGTGGCAGCCACTCTTGTTTTGCACACCATACTAGCTTAGTGGTTTGCTATGGGCAAAACATATGTACATGGGTATATATAGTGTGTGTACATAGTGTAAGAACAGCAACAGGAGAATGTTGAGAGGAGCTATTTTGGTGAGGGAGGTGACGTAATCGTAGCGTCGTCTGCTGTGTGATTTTTCATGCAGTGTATGGTGGCCACTGTACTGTTTGGACACAATACCGGCTTACTTGCATAGTTCTGGTAAATAAAACATGTAGATAGGTTAATAGAACATGTGTAATAAGAACTATAACAGCATGGTGGGAGGAGCAATGTTGGCGAGTAAGATGTTGGAGTGAGGGAGACTGGCTGGGTGTGGCTGCTCTCACTCGAGGTGTTCTGAATGTGTTCATGGCCAAATGCTCCTATTGGCCCATATGAGGCAGCTCCTATTGTCCCATACGAGGCAGCTGCTATTGGCCCATATGAGGCAGCTGCTATTGGCCCATATGAGGCAGCTGCTATTGGCCCATATGAGGCAGCTCCTATTGGCCCATACGAGGCAGCTGCTATTGGCACATATGAGGCAGCTGCTATTGGCCCATACGAGGCCGCTGCTATTGGCCCATATGAGGCAGCTGCTATTGGCCCATACGAGGCAGCTGCTATTGGCCCATACGAGGCAGCTCCTATTGGCCCATACGAGGCAGCTGCTATTGGCACATACGAGGCAGCTGCTATTGGCCCATACGAGGCAGCTGCTATTGGCCCATACGAGGCAGCTCCTATTGGCCCATACGAGGCAGCTGCTATTGGCACATACGAGGCAGCTGCTATTGGCCCATACGAGGCAGCTGCTATTGGCCCATACGAGGCAGCTCCTATTGGCCCATACGAAGCAGCTGCTATGCGATGTTCTGAATGTGTTGATGGTGAATGTATATAGTGTGTGACAATGTATAGTGTGTAAATAGATTGTATATATACATAAATTGCATGATACATAGTAAATGTGTGCTGCATATGTGTACACAAGTGTCATGCACATAACACAGTGTCTTTGGACAGTACGGATGTTTTACTGGCATAATATAGTGTATGTGTTCAACTATACATAGGATTAGCACGTAAAAACAAATAAAATGTATTTGGAACTGTGCGAAAAAAGTGAACGAAAATATATTCGCGGCAACTTGCGCGCCCCGCCCCGAGCGCCCTACTGTCCCCGGGAGCGTACCTCACGGGCGAACAGGGAACGATGACGTCACGCCCCCAACTTACGGACCCCATAGCAGCCAAAGTAAGTACAATTTCGATTTTTTTTCTACATACCCATACTGAGGAAAGGGTTTCTGACACTTTAAAGAGAAAAAAGAATTTTTTCCAGAGAATTTATTTCCTGCGCACTGCGGGGGTGTCATATTTGGAGGCAACGCAGTTAAGGGGTTAAGAACTCCATACACATGACTGATGCCAAAGTCTGACATTAGCATAGCAGCCTGGTATAGCTCCGGGGAGCCTCTGGGTCTTGCCCAGAAAATGGCGTTTCATTACATTCAACGCTGGTTTTTTAATTAAATTTATAAATAACTTTTCATCTTTTTTTTTTTGTAAAGGTTGAGGGCAATGAGCGGATGACTGCAACAGCAGGATCAGGCTCGGCTCATGTGCGAACCTCACATTGTGCTGTTTGTTCTCTGCTGCATCATTGTTGGCATGTCTACTGGCATTCTTTGGACTTTCCAGGTATTGTACTTTATGCAGTTTATTACTACCTAATACTGTACACTATATGCATGCAGTTTGTTTAGAAATTGTATACATTAAGACTTTATTTTACTTACGTTAAATGATAAAAGCATCTAGGCTCACATCTACATGCCCAAATAATATTTAAACAATGCATTTAAATTATAAAATTAATTAAAATATGATATGGCATATAAGGAGATACATATGACTTGACTTTTATGTGACATTTTATGTAACATTTTTAAACTGGTCCTCTAAGAATCTTCCTGGAGATTATTACACTGGTACCTAAGGGATACCCCAAGCATCAGGCTCCCAAATCTTTCCCGGCCTACTGAAAGCATGTAACAATAGCTTGTCCCTAAGCTTCAGGCTCCCAAGTGTTTCCCGGGCCCACTGGGAGCATGTAACAATAGCTTGCCCCCAACCATCAGGCTCCCAATTCTTTCCCAGTCCACTGGGAGAAAATAACAATTGCTTATCCCTACATGTGGTAAGGAAACATGTGGGAATCAAAGCTCTGAACCTATCTGATAGACAAAAATAGAACATTAAGTATAATGAAATACCCCTTTTCTGGGGGCCCCATAGTTGGCTCCCCCTAAACATGTGCACAGGTACCCCAGGGCCAATACCATATCATGACACACCAAGAACTGCCTCACAGTCTACTGGGAGCAGGTGCCAGAAACTTGCCTCCTCATGGAGATGAGGGAGCTGAGGCTATTATAAACAACACACACTGTGGGAAAAACCTACCAAAATGGCTGAAAGAGGATAACAAAAGCTCAAAGCACTCGTAAGAAATGTTTGGTGCAAACAAATACCAAACTAAACTTAAACTAACCACAAACAAGCAATAAACACACCCTTTTGCTGCCTCCCCCTCCTCTCTCCATCCAATAACAATACTTAGCAACGAAGGGCCTGGCACTTCCCAGCCCTTCAGTCTCAAGCCAGACTAAACACTTAAAACCCACAGTTAAGCAGGGAAAACAATGTAGGAAAAGAGGAGCTTCTAAGGGGTGCCCAGAAATGTTTACTTCATTAAACGCTGTACTCAAGGCTCTGTTTCTGGGGTGGCTTCCCCTCAGTGACTCCCAAGTGTGTCTTCCTTATGGCTCCACGAGTGAGGAGCTATATACCACAATCCTAATCCTGTAAAGAAGAACTTGAAAGAAAATATGTTTTGACAAAAGGAAGAAAATCCTTAGGGGACTTACCCATGAATGTTGATTTCTTGAACACCAAACCCAAATGGATTTGGGAAAATACTAAAAACAAAATTTAACCCAAATTTACACCAGCAGCAGAGAAGAGGGAATGCAGGCAATATCCAACCACTAGCATGAAAGGAGCACTAATAGCTGCTAGATCATGGCTATAGATATATTTAATATAGAAAACCACCAGCACAGCAAGTTCAGAGGCAAAAAGATGAAATAGAAAAGAGGTCGACTAGAAGGTTTACCTTACAACCTCTTAAAGTTTGAGTCAACTGCAGAAGATGTAAATACTAGACACTGGAATAGAAAGCTGCGGAGACTATAGACCTTCACCTAAAACAAGTAGAAACATATGTGGAAAAAGAATAGCAAGGAGTTCAGTGATGATGGGCCAAGAGGATTCCAACACGTCTGTGTGACACAAGACAAAACCAGACAGCAGCTTGAAATTGAACAGACATTATTAATATAGTGCCTTGAAACCAATCATTAAGAAAAAATCACCATTAATGAAATCAAATGCCTCTTTCTGATAGAGCCCCATTGGCTTCCTGAAGCTATCTTGCTGAGATGGGTTCCCACTACCAGGTCACATCAGTCACAGGAGTCTTGTATGGTCTACCAGGGAGCAGAGCCAGAAACTGGCCCCCCTTCCTCACAGAGGCATCAGGAGTAGGGATTAATATAATCACCCTCACGAGCAAAGCCAACAAAGTAATGCAGATAACTGCAAGGTTCGTGGAAAATGAAGAACCAAAAAGCCAAATAATTTCACAAACAATTCATTAAAAAAAATAGGTTCACTCAAAATTACCTCAAATCCATTTGTACACATGGCCGCCACCAGGTAGCCCGAGCTCTCGGTCAACGGCCAGCTGCTGATCAGTCCGGAACTGCTGCACATGGGGACCACGAGCCAGAACCTGGCCCCCTCAGAGAGGCATGAGGAACAATGGCCTATAGAAACCCCCATGCAAGGGGTTTCTATGTCTGCCATTGATGGGTCAGGCACCCAGAAAGGTAAGCATCCCAAAACAAACCCCTATTCTGGTTAAGAAATTGTGACTAAAAGCCGAATTAGTGGAGAGAACTCCCCAAACAAAAACGAGCAAACAAGCATGATGTCACCATGTTGGTGCACCACCGTGTACGCAGCTCCCCCTTCCGCTGACCGGAGGGAGGGAGGGTCGCTAGGAAGCCTCCAGGTCTCGCCCAAAAAAAGTGTTTCATTACATTCAACACGGTTTTTCTGGGGGGGGGGGGAGCCCTGTCGGCTCCCCGGAGCTAACTATCCAAAGAGATGGACGAAAAAGGGACGAACCCAGGAGGCGGAAAAACACATACCGAACCTGAAAGCAAGACAACTGGCAACACCAAACGACCTCGCGGACAACCCGGGAGACCCGAACCCTGGAATAGGGATGAAGGGAACCCGGGTTAGCGCAAAGCGCATCAAGGGCCACAGAGGCCACGGCACGCAGGCAAAGACCAAGAGCCACACCTGGACACACAAAGAAGCACCCCCGGCCAACCAACAAGCAGCAACAAACCCCAGGGACCCCTCTGGAAAACAGCCATCCCAACCTCGCCAGAAAAGAAGAGATGGCTGCAATGACCAAACGATCACCGAAAACCAAAAGAGCAGAAACCACACAACAAACCGGAACTGAAGGGGCCACAACAAACCGAAGGGAAGAGAAAGGGAGCACTCTGTCCAAGACCAGGACGACTCAGGCGGCTTATGAGCAGGCCGGAGGCGAACAATGCCTGAGACAGCGCGTGAAACTATGCTGCTTGTTCAGGAAAGAACCAATTTGGGCGAGCAGACACACCCTGCCCGGGAGGACCCCACCCACCAGGACCCGCTAAGGACCAACAAGGCTGATAACGGATGACAACGAGAAGCCGCCACTTGCCAGAGAGCTGAACCCCCGACTACGCAAACAGCAAGGACAAAATGGAGACGAAAACTAGGGCCAGGGCCCAGGCAGAGGCCAACAAGGAAGCGAGCACCATGATCCAACATGCAAAGCGAAAAACAGTGCCACAGCAACCCGCAGGAGCAGCGCCACCAGCTCCAGCAGGGCAGAATGACGCACGCGTTGCTGAGTAATAAATGTGAACTACCCAGGATGTGTACCGCACTACATAAAAAAATGCACCGTCCGGAAAAGGAACACAAAGAAAAGGCCTTAGCCAGAGCCGTAATCCTAGCCCCCACCCCCTTTCCTTGTCCAAACAACCAAACAATAAGGAACTAAAGGGGCAGGAGTGGGTGATTGGAAATCTACATCCACCAACAGACATTACAACACAGAAGCTGGTAGTGACATACAAGAAGATGAAAGAACTCAGGTCACTTATAACTGAACACTGGGGCTGTCCATCTCAGGGAACCGAACATGTACACAGTCCAACCTAGCACCAACACTAGCATAGCCAATAAGCCCATACTAAGATACACAACACTGTGTAGTATGGAGGTAGGAAATACGGAAACATGCAATGAAAAGACCCTAAATATAGTCCAAGCACCGGTAGCTAGGGACAAGTGAGTATAAGCCATATGTTGAACTAATAAGACCTAGGAAGCAAGTGGTAACGGAATGTACACGATCAAGTATATACACAGACACTCCAATGTACATAAAAGGGTGCAGCCAGGCACTGAACAACGGTCAATGAATGAGTGTCCAGAGAACATTGACTTTGTCAAAGAAGGGGTGTCAAGATAGCATTGACTGAGTCAGTGAATGAATGTTCAGATAGCATCGATATAAGCACAAAATAAGGTCATGTTAAGATGAAAGCAAATGGGCCAAGCAACACACAAACAATACCCAACACTCGTCCAAAAATCGAGAACCAGCACCCGGCTGACAGTGTCGCAGACTGCTCTCACTCTCTCACCTGTAGTGTAGACACTTATCGTGTCACAACACAGCTGAGCTGTGTAACATTCCGGGAGCATTGCTAGAGGATTATGTTCAGAGTCGCACGCACAGCAGGAGAAGATTAGGTACAGTGTAGAGGTGGAGGTGGCACCACTCCAAGCCACCCCACACCCATAAGCAGAGAAAAGAACTAGGTGTTTCCCCACATACAAAATCGAGAATACCCCCAGTATCGAGGGGGCTATGACCGGAGAGAGAAAATGAGCGAGTGCAGCGTATGATCCCGAGATAAAGGTCGCGGAACACCAATGCATGTTCAAACTGAACCTAAGCAAAACGATCACCCTCGGGCCATGCACAGTACGCATGATGACTGAGGAGGCTCCTCCCTCTCGTCGGGGAGGGAGCCTACAAGGTTTATTAAACGATCATAATAAATGCTGAAACAGATTACAGAGAGAAGAGGAGATAAGAAAATAATTAGATACAAAAGGGAAAGACGATAAGCAGTACGGAAGAGTACCAACAAGGCCCAGAAAGGACCAGAGGTTAACCTCACTGGAAATCGACAGACGTTCCAATAATATGGCAAGTACGAAGATCCATCCGAACCTTCAAGACCCCTGATAATCAAGCACAAAATCACGGAGGCTCATATGGGCCCATGGCCATGCAGGATCCCGATACGAAGCGAACAAGATCGTGACATGATGGAACATACACGTCCAAGATAGAATGTTGAGAAATGGGATAAAAGCACCCACAGGAATGATGGAACCGACGGGACACGGAATCGAACCGGGGAGGGGCAGATATGAAACCAACTCGTATGCAGAGGGGGGAAGGAAAAAACCCCACTCCTAGCAACTGCAAGCCCCGCTCTGAAGTCACAAAAATCCAAGCGGGGTCAACGGAGCCAAGGACCCCCAGTCACCCTCTCCCCAGCCCCGGGAATCTCCATGGATGGACCCGGGGCCGAGCCGTCCCCCAAAAGCCCCGGCCACACAAGAAGAAGCCAGGGAAGCCGTAAAAACACTAAGAAAGGGAGCCCACTGGTCAGACTGATATGCCATGGCTGGAGGAACAGGCTTGAATGCTTCCGTCACCACCCTGGAAGGGGCAATCCTCGAGCCCGCCAGAGTCTCAAGACCATCGAAACCCCGCCCTGACCCCGAAACCCACAGACAGTTCGGAGCCAGATGCAGGGAGGGGGGGTAGGGGTGGCGGAGCCACAGTAGGAAAAAGACAAGAATGTGTGAACCAGTGAAGAGCAGAGATGCCATAGGCACAATCAGAGAACACTGTATAAACATCAGAGGTCCGCGGTTGTTCAACGTCCTCCCAGCGACTATAAGAAATATTGCCGGAACAACCGTTGACATCTTCAAGAGAAAACTGGACTGTTTCCTAAGAGAAGTCCCGGATCAGCCGGGCTGTGGTGGGTATGTGGCTCTGCGGGCCGCTCCAAGCAACAGCCTGGTGGATCAAACTCACAAGTCGAGCCTGGCCTCGGGCCGGGCTTGGGGAGTAGAAGAACTCCCAGAACCCCATCAACCAGGTATCAACCAGGTGTGGACGGAACCAAAACCAAAGCGACTAACACCCCCAAACCCGGGTCCCTACAATCAAAACGGGGCAGCCCCGGGGCTTCTGGGTATCAAACAACTTAGCGCATTACAACCACCTGAACCCAACATGCAATGCCTGTGCTGCCTGTACCCGCATAGTCATCATAGAACTGGGTAACTGAGTCACAAACAAGCAACAAAACTCAAAGGACTCCGGGTTGAAGGTGTCACCGACCCAGCAGGCAGCATGACGGAGGCAAAAAACAACGAGAGTCACCCTGAGACAAGGGGACAGAGCAACCTTCAAACTCGCACAAAGTAAGATGGGACTTGGGGGTCACATCCATTGGACACATGCGCCCCCTGTGGGGATTCCCAGGGTCCTGAGACGGAACTCACGCTCAGGGAAACCCAGGCAGGGTACTGCTAACCGGCGCCCAAGTCTACCAATAACCTGTTATGACCACACATACACTGGTGTAAATATAGAGTGTAAGTCAAACTTTGGCATCAGTCATGTGTATGGAGTTATTGGGCCTACTGGGGACCACGGCCAGAACCTGGACCACTCAGAGAGGCAAGGGGAGCAATGGCCTATAGAAGCCCCCGTGGGTAGGAAGCATTCTATGTCTGCCATCGACTGGGTTAGGCACCCAGAAAGGTAAGCATCCCAAAACAAACCCTATTCTGGTGAAAATATTGCTACCAAAAGCCAAACAAGTGGATAGAACTCCCCAAACAAAAACAAGCAAACTACTGTGACGTCACCCATTGCCGCGCCGCCGTCTGCACAGCTCCCCCCTCCCTGGGAGGGGGGAAGGTGGAGCCCCAGACCTACCGTGCCGGCAATCCACACCCCAGTGGATTGCCGGCTGATACTATAAGCAGCAGTTGTGCGCTCTGGCTCCAGACTTTTACGGCGCTGTGCCTTGTATGTGGTGGCTGTTTTCCAGGGGTGCGAGAGCCAGGAGTTACTCTTCAGTATTTGGGCTGCATGTGCCTAGGGTTCTCTTCCCTAGGTGCCCTGTAAGCACTGCCCTTGGAGCTTGGGGTTACCTTCCACAGGTTCCTTGGGATCTGCCTCTGTGGGTCCGTTTAACTGCTCGGTTTTTCGGCTGCCCTTTGGGTATTTGGGTGTTTTGTCTCCCTAGTTTACCTTAGGGTAGGAGGCAGTTCCTTAGGGTAGGAGGCAGTTTTGAACTGGTAAGGGGCACAGGGTGCTGTGCAGCTTGTCATCATCAATCACAGTGGCCGGCTCTGTTCCTTGAGGTACGTTGTCCTCTTGTGGGGTTATGTTTTTCTTTTTCTTTTTGCCTTGGTAGGGGGTTCTGCCATACTTGCCACTGGTGTTTGCATTTTAATTTTTGTTTGTTGTAAAGTGCTCAGTTGGTTGCTCACCCAGATGCCCCACGGCTGTACCGTTTTGCTTATAGGAACCCAGACATGGGGTCCTGTGAGTTTTGCTGCTTGTTGGTGACTCAATTTACCCTATCTGCGGATGATCTTCTTCGGGAACAGGCTGCGCAGGCATTGCATTCTAGGTTTTGTTTGTTGTAAAGTACTCAGTTGGTTGCTCACCCGGATGCCCTGCTGCTAGCCCATTTTGTTTATAGGGACCCAGATATGGGTGTGGGAAGGGTCGCCTCGACCCTGGTTCAGTTTGCACCTCCTCATCCTTCCCCTCCTGTTGTTCGTTCTGGTTCCCCTCCCCTGCTTCTGGCCCCGAAACGTCTGAGGGTTTCGGAGTCGGTGCAGGGGTTAGTTCGTCTTGAGACTCGGAGAGCCTCGAGGGATGGCCCTTCCGGTGTGGCGACAGAGGCATTCAAGTCTACTTCCCCGGTTGAAGCCTCTGGGTCTGACCAGTGGGCCCCCCTCTGTCCGGCTTCTACGACTGCGCCGGCCTTGTCTGGTGGGGTCGGTGCTTGGAGGTAGACTTGGTCCCAGGACCTGCAGAGGAGAACCTTGGGGCTGGGGAGGGGCTGACTTGGGGGCCTTGGGCCCCGCTGGACCCTGCCTGGGTTTTTCTGCACTCTGAGTGGGGCTTACTGTTGCAAGGAGTGGGGTTTTCTTTTCCCCCCCTCTGTGTACAAGTTGGACTTGGTGTCTGCTCCTCCCCTGGTTCAATTCCATGTTTCCCCGGGGTGCTTCGGTTCCTTCTTTCAGGAGGTTTTCGGCTTATTGCATCCAACCTCCTGCGGTGCTGGCGGCCCTTGCGGCAAACCTCCTGCGTGACCCGGATTATGCCTCGGCAATGGATCCCTCCGCTTTCAAGTTTGGGACTGCATTCCCTTTCTGGCCCCTTTACGAGGTTCTGGAGTCGTCCTGGCTGGCGGACTGTCCTGTCTTTACATTGGAGACCTGGCACTCCTCTTGCCGTTTCCACACGCTTGAGGGTGGGAGGCTTCGACAGTGCTACAGGTTTTCCTGGTGAGTTACCTAGAGCACCTCAATGAGTGCTTGTTTGCTCCTGCCCTTTCCCGGGATGTTGGTGTCATTCAGCTCCATGTGCAGGTTCCCTCCTTTTCGGTAGTTGGTGTCATTGGTGGTAATTACCTAAGTGTAGTTACAGGATGAGAGCTACGCTCGTGGTGTCCCGTCTTCCCAGCACTCTTTAACATATAACGCTTTGAAACTACTGACGGTCTTGGCCTCTACCACCTTCTCCCCTAACTTGTTCCAACCATCTACCACTCTGTTTGCGAAAGTCAATTTTCTTATATTTCTTCGGCATCTGTGTTTAGCAAGTTTGTATCTATGACCTCTTGTTCTTAAAGTTCCAGGTCTCAGGAAATCTTCCTTATCGATTTTATCAATTCCTGTTACTATTTTGTATGTAGTGATCATATCACCTCTTTTTCTTCTGTCTTCTAGTTTTGGCATATTTAATGCCTCTAACCTCTCCTCGTAGCTCTTGCCTTTCAGTTCTGGGAGCCACTTAGTAGCATGTCTTTGCACCTTTTCCAGTTTGCTGATGTGCTTCTTAAGATATGGGCACCACACAACCGCTGCATATTCTAGCTTTGGCCTAACAAAAGTCATGAACAATTTCTTAAGTATATCGCCATCCATGTGTTTAAAAGCAATTCTGAAGTTAGAAAGTGTGGCATAGGCTCTTTGCACAATATTCTTTATGTGGTCCTCAGGTGATAGCTTTCTTTCTAGAACCACCCCTAGATCTCTTTCTTTATCAGAATTCTTTAAAGATTTCTCACATAATATATAGATTGTGTGGGGTCTATGTTCTCCTATTCCACATTCCATAACATGGCATTTATTAACATTAAATTCCATTTGCCAAGTGGCGCTCCATGTACTTATTTTGTCCAGGTCTTCTTGAAGGGCATGACAATCATCTAAGTTTCTTATCCTTCCTATTATCTTAGCATCATCAGCAAACATGTTCATATAATTCTGTATACCAACTGGTAGATCATTTATGTAGACAATAAACATCACTGGTGCAAGAACTGAACCCTGTGGTACACCACTTGTGACATTTCTCCAGTCCGATACATTGCCTCTGATCACTGCCCTCATTTTTCTATCAGTCAGAAAATTTTTCATCCATGTTAGAAGCTCACCTGTCACCCCTCCAATATTTTCCAGTTTCCAGAACAACCTCTTATGTGGAACTCTGTCGAAAGCCTTTTTTAGGGCTAGATAGATGCAGTCAACCCAACCATCTCTTTCCTGCAATATCTCTGTTGCTCGATCATAGAAACTGAGTAAATTCGATACACAGGATCTTCCAGATCGAAAACCATACTGTCTGTCTGATATTATATCATTTCTCTCCAGGTGTTCTACACATTTAGTTTTAATTATTTTTTCCAATATTTTGACTATTACACCTGTTAATGATACCGGTGGTTGAGGACTTGCGTGTCCGAGGCCTTTTGGCTTCGGCCTTGCGTTTCTTTTCCATCCTCGAGCTGTCTCCGAACTGGCTCACAGAGGATGTGGGGATGCTTGGGGCTGTTCCTGGTTCTGGCGCCTTGGCCTCGGCGGCTCGCTCATCAGCTGCCTTGCTGAAGCTTTTCACGTCGATCTTGCGGGATGCGGTTGCGCTGTTTTATGCTTCCCAGCTTGCGTGTCGGCAGGCAATGCTTCCCTCTTCTGTGGAATCCGCTTGGGGCCTTGGCTCTTAGGATGTCTTCTCTCTTTTGTCCTCTCCTATTTGAGGCTTCAGCCGTTGTGCAGTATATTCAGGCTGCTTCGGCTTCTTCCTGTCGTATGTCGGACTTGCTGGTTCTCCAGGAGTCCCATGGGCCTTCCCGGAAGGGTCGTGCCAAGGCTTGGGGATCCTCTCTTCGTAGTAGGCCACTGGTGTCGGGTTTGAGTTCGGCTCCTCCTTCGGACCCACCTTTGTCTGGTTGGCGCGGTGTTCGCTCTGTGCTAGGTTCTGAGTCTCGTAAGGGGTGCCGGCCCTTTCGTGGTTCGCCCCATTGACGGGGTGATGGGGGGGGGGGCTTGCACTGTTTGCTCATGCCTGGTCCCACTATTTGTGGGCGTTTTGGGTCATTTCGTGCGGCCTCTGGTGGCGTTGGGTAGCCCTCCCCTTCGGGGGGTTCGGGGCTGGCGGGGCAGGCCTCTTCCCCCAGCGCTCTGTCAGGTCATCTTGGAGTGGGTTCGTTTGGGCGTGGTTGAAATGACAACGTCCCCTCAGATGGGTTTCCCGTCTGTTTCTGGTCCTGAAATGGGACTGATCAGACCTGCGGTTCATTCTGGAATCTTCCCGTCTGAACCCCTGGGTTTATTGCCCCTCCTTTCGGATACCTACGCTGTCCCAGGTTCGGCTCCTATTGGAGCCAGGCGCTTGGATGGTGTCCCTGGAACTCCACGATGCTTATTGGCATGTCCTGATTCATCCGGAGATCAGGGACTGGCTCGGTTTTGTTGTGGAGCGCATCAGGGATACCACTTTCGTTGTCTCCAGTTCGGATTGAACCTGGCACTTCACGTGTTCACGTGCCTTACACGGGTCGTGGTGGCCCATCTGCGTTTGTTAGGTATTGGCCTACCTCGACGACTGGCTGGTTTGGGTTCCCAGCTGGTACTCTTGTCTGCTGGCCAGGGATTTGGTTCTTTCTCAGCTCGCTGGGTTCAGGTTCTTGGTAAACTGGAGGAAGTCCCATCTGGTTCCCTCCCAAGTTCGGTCATGGCTGGGCCTTGTGTGGGACTCTCGGACCACTTCCTTGTCTCTTCCTCTGGAGTCTCTCCTGCGACTGCAGTCCCGCATGTGCCTGTTTCTGAGGGGCTCCCGGGTCACCCGGCGGTTGCTCGAGGGTCTGTGCGGGAGCCTGAACTTCGCGATGCTGGTGTACTCGCTCGGTCGGGTTTGGCATCATCAGCTGTTCTGGTTCTTTTGGGGATGTCCCTTCCGCCTCTCTTACGACCACTGGGTTCGGACCCCGGTGGCCTTGCGCCGGTTGCTGCGTTGCTGGCTTCCTCTTTGGGTTTTTGTGGAGTTCAGTGCCTTGGTGCCTTCCCGATCCCTCGCTCGATGTGTTCACAAATGTGACATCTCTCGGCTCGGGCTTTGTGACCAGTTGCTCACCAGGCCGGCCAGGGACGGTGGGGTCAGTCTTTCTGTCGAGCCCACAGGACAATGCGGGAATTCCCGGCGGTATGGTTTGCTCATTGGGGGCTTTGGGTCACCCGCGGGTTGACGATCTGGCTCCATTCGGACTGCTTCCCAGTGGTTCATTGTCTGAACCGGGGGGGGGGGGGGTCGATGCGGTCCTTGGATCTTTGGTGCTGGTCGCTTCGGGTGACTTGTCTGCAGAATTCTCGGGGTTTGGCTCTCCTGGCAGTTCACGTGCGGGGAGTGTCCAACGTCTTGGTCGACGGCCTGTCTCGTTTCATTCCCCTCCACAGAATGGATGGGTGATGCCGACTCCTTCCGTTGGCTTTGCCAGACGTTCAGACGCCCCAAGGTGGACCTCTAAGCGTCGGTTTGGTTGCGGCGCCTTCCCCAGTATGTGGGGCCCTTCCCCGACTGCAAGGCCGTCGGGTTCGATGCCTTCCGGCAGCGCTGGATGAGGTGGGGGTTCCTGTACCTCTTTCCCTCGGTTCCGCTATTGCTCTGTGTCCAGACTTGCTTGGAGACT
The DNA here is from genome assembly GCA_020271785.1 of Procambarus virginalis. Classification (NCBI taxonomy): domain Eukaryota; kingdom Metazoa; phylum Arthropoda; class Malacostraca; order Decapoda; family Cambaridae; genus Procambarus; species Procambarus virginalis. Next base: position 2,190,953 of record WNGS01063839.1, on the reverse strand, counting down.
TACCAGGGGAGAGTTGTCCTCTTGGGCCCATGGTGGCCGGCCCAGCCGTGGTTTCAGGCGCTGCTTGCTTGGTGTCCGAACCCGGAGGTTTTACCGCGGCTCCGCCTCTTCCAGCAGATCGGATCGGTGCGTCACGTCGCTGGTTCGATCTCCTCTTCAAGTCTTCGCATATGGTATTTTTGACTTGAGTTGATCATCATCTCTATTGTGATCAAGTGGCTTCCTTGTTAGTGTCCTCCTGCGGGCTTCGTCTTGGTGGCAGTCTGAAGTTTCCTGGCGGTCCTTCCGGTTCTTCTTACATCTTCGTCGTTGTACTTCTCTTTCGGTTAGGTGGTGTTGTCCTTTTTCTCTTGGTTGTTCCAAGACCACTTCCTTATACCTAACACTGTCGCCTCGTATCGTGCAGTGCTGGTGGAGCCAGCTTGCTTTCGGTATTGATGTCTCAGTCTGCACCGTTATGCAAGCTGTCTCAGGCATTGTTTAACCCTTAAATGGCGCATGGCTATATACCATTTGACACCCACAGGTGCATACAAAAAAAAAAAAAAAAAAAAAAAATTTTTTTTTCTTCCTAACCTGTTAATTTGTGTTCACTGATCATGGGAAAATAATAAAAAAATCGTAAGTGGCATATATTGCCCGCTATAGGCGGGGAAGTCTGGCGCTGGCTCAGCGTGCATCCCAGGTGGTCTGTCAAGCCAGAGTTGCCACAAGAGATAATTACCTAATTATTTCAATGTCTCTGATTGATTTTTTGTAGTTTTTTGCTGTAATATTATTCAATAGTGTGTAGTGTGATATATTTATATAATAAAATGAGTGAATCATCGCTGTACTCAAAAATATGGTGTGCATATTGTTGATTCAATTATGTTCATCAAACAGTGAATAAATACTTTGTCGGTTATTACACTATATACACAGGTTATATATAAGTATCTGCATGTTTTGTTCACCATAATGAACCACTTAAGTTGGCATGCTGAGTGGCAGTGCCATTGGCAGCCCGCCACTGGCAGCCCGCTACTGACTGCCCGCCACTGGCTGCTACTTCCTCCCTCCCTCAAGTCACATGACTAAACCACATTCTCCTCCCACAATACTGTTTTTGCTTTTATTCACTATATACAGACGCTATATATAAGTATCTACATTCGTGTTCACCATAACGAACCACTAAGTTGGTATGCTGAGTGGCAGTGGCAACCTGCCACTGGCTGCCACTCCCTCCCTCCCTCACCTCACCTGACTTGCCATCATTCTCCTCCCACCATACTGTTTTGCTTTTATATACAGACATTATATATAAGTATTTACATGTTTTGTTCACCATAACTGTACATCTAAGCTTGTATGGTGAGTAAAGGCACAAAGACATAGCTACTCACACAGTCAGCTGATGACTGCCGCCCTCAAGGCCAGACGCACTAATATTTCTCCTCCAACAATACTGTTTGTGGTGTTATTACTCTATATACACACATTATATATAAATATCTACCGGCTTTATTCACCATACTTATACAAGTAAACTGGTATGGTGCCCAAAGACCATCGTGGTCACCAGTAAACAACATGATACGTCGTGCAGACGACACCACAGCCCTCACCAAAATGGCGGCTCCCAACCTACTCCTATTGCTGTTTATACCCTCTATACACACACTTATATATAAGTATCTACATTTGTGTTCACCATAGCGAACCACTAAGCTGGTATGGTGAGTGCAGTCAATAAAAGGTGGCCACACACAGTCAGAAGATTACGCCTCTACCCTCCCTCCCACAGCATTACTCCTCCCTCCATGGAGCACAGCGCTAAATATCACCACAATCCTGCTATTATCAGAACCCTGGTCAGTTTTATCACAGTCAGGGGTCTTCTGTAATAACTTCATCGCTACATAATAGCATGAACAAGTATATTATGGCATTTTTAGGCGATGCTGTGGTCACAAGCTGAACAGCAGTGCTGTGAGCTCATGCTGCGTGCGTCAGGCTTGGTAGCTCACTCAATACTGAGGCCCCTAACACCCGGGAATTTGGCCCACGATTTTTTTAAAAAAGGGCGTCTGTTTACAAGAGCCCTGATGAAGGTGTGGTGAACCCAGTGTATCTGCGGGCCGTTTAAATCTTGCGTAGTACTCCAAAGCATCAGATGATGCGATGCGCAATTTACTGCAAGTCGGTCAAAGCATCATATGATGAGATGCGCAATTTAAGGGTTAACCTCCGGCCTGCTCATGCGCCGCCTGAGCCATCCTAGTCATTGGACAGAGTGCTCTCTTATTTTTCATCTTCTCGTTTTGTTGTGGCCCCTTCGGTTCAGGATTGTTTCTCCAAGGCTCTTTTTCTGTTGGCATTGGCCTCTGGGGGTCGGGTTGGTGAGCTTCATGCTCTCCTCTGGCACAGGGTTTTTTGCTCTTAGGTCGGGGCGATCGTTTGTTCGTCTGCAGCATTTTCCTTCTTTTCTGGTGAAGAATGAGACTTGCTTTCCGGAGGAGTCCCTGGGTTGTTGATGCTTGGTTGGTTAGACCGGAGGTGCATCATGTTGTGTGTCCGGTTGTGGCTCTCCATTGTTATTTGCGCCCCACGGCTTCAAAGCGTGGACGCATTTTGGGTTGATCTTGTTTCCCATCTTCCCTGTTCGTGGGTGCGGGTCTTCAGGTCGTCCGCAGGGTTATTAAGGCTAGCCAGCCTGCAGTCTATCCCCGTGCCCATGGCATTCGCAAGTTCGCGGCTCTTGCCGCCGTCTTTGACAATATGTCTTGGGCTGACATTCGGGCGCGGGATTTGGCAGTTGAACAGGGTCCTGACTGCTCGTTACCTTGTTAACATCCCTGAGCCCAGTCGGGCCTCAGTCGCTTGGGGTCGGCGGATACAGCCACTTGGATACATTCACACAGTTGTCTCAACTTCGGGTTGAAGCGTGAGCAGCAACTACCTCCCGGGTAAGTCCCTCTTTTTTCCTCTGTGGGTAGTTAGCTCCGGGGAGCCGTAGGGGCTCCTCCAGAAAACCAGCGTTGCATGTAATGAAACACCAATTCTGGATGAGACTTGGAGGCTCCCCTGGCATTCCTTCCTCCCTCCAGTCGCGTTTTTTTCACATGTTTTGACATCCAACCTCAGAACTGGGGTGTGGATCGCCGGCACGGTAGGTCTGGGGCTCCCCCTGCCCCCTCCTGGGGAGGGGGGAGCTGCGCAGACGGCACCGCGGCAACGGGTGACGTCACACTAGTGTGCTCGTTCTTGTTTGGGGAGTTCTATCCATTTGTTCGGCCTTTGGTAACAATATTTCAACCAGAATAGGGGTTTGTTTTGGGATGCTTACCTTTCTGGGTGCCTGACCCGGTCGATAGCAACACTGAATACTTCCAACCACATAGGGGCTTCTATAGGCCACTGCTCCCCTTGCCTCTCTGAAGTGGCCAGGTTCTGGCTGTGGTCCCCGTTAGGCCCAAAGAACTCCATAGTCTGACATTAGCATATCAGCCTGGATAGCTCCGGGGAGCCTCCGGGTCTCACCCAGAAAATGCCGTTTCATTACATTCAACACTGTTTTTTTATATTTAAATGCAAATAACATTGCTTTGCCTTCACAGCTCATGTTGGTTGAGGACATAGCATTTAAATGGGACTGCCACTTCGGGGCTCTGAAGTTACTGCAAGGGCTGATAATGGGGGTCCAGTGCTTTGGAGGAGAGTTGCCATTCTTCTTCGTATCCGGATGGTTCATCAAGAAGCTGGGACACGTTCATGCCATGTCACTTGTTATTGGAGTCTTCGGCATCCGTTACATGCTTTACTACACCGTCTCAAACCCTTGGATGTTCCTACCGGTGGAACTTCTCAATGGATTTACATTTGGGATTTTTTATGCCACAATGACATCATATGCCAGTCATGTTGCACCCTGCGGAACAGAGGCAACTATGCAGGGTATTGTTGGTGCAGCATTTGAAGGCATTGGTAAGACTTCATTCTTCAAGTATCAGGATTATACCAATATTTTAATTGCTTATATTTGCCACAAGTTACATGTGCATTTCTAATATAAAGATTATGCAGGTTATAAACTGTTTTCCATCACTTTTGCAGGTGTTGCAACTGGTGGATTTGTAGGAGGCTTCTTATTCTTTACTGTAGGTGGACCCAAGACCTTTCTTTATACGGGAATATTCAACGTAATCTTCACTGCGGTTCATGTGATTCTTCAGCTCTTACTTAGCACCTTCAGGCCTCATTCTACTCCAGCAGGTATGTACACAATTACCTGAACGTTTATACCCAAAATCTTAACAGTATGTTGGTTTCTCTAGTTCCTCTTTACAGGAATAATAGGATGAATAGTATTAAAAAGAGTGCAGATGTTTGAAATAGTGTAATACGATGGTTATGGAAAGACACTTGAGACCAGCCTTGAATATGTTAAAAAGAAATGAATCACTTATGGTGAATGGGGTAAGGCAGTGACAACAGCTTTGTGGCACACTCAAAATGCTTACAAGAAGAAAATTGTAGCCGGAGAATTATAAGTAATAGTTGTGAAGCTTAGATTAACCCATATACTGCATACCCATTTATTATGATAGCCCCATTATTCTTCCCAAATTGTTTATTTTTTAATATTGTTAAAATGCATTCCCTGAACATGGTACACTAAAAAAAAAATTACCAAGTACGTTTATATTTTGTGATTTTGGCTGTGATGGAGCGGAGACGTTTCACAATTCACAGGCACTGAGCAATAAGTCGCCCCGTGGCACTTTCCCTGGGCGACTTATTGCACTTTGTTTTTGTTTTTCTGCCTGGTGGGGGGTCTGCCTTTGGTTCGTTTCCCCCTATCTGTCCTTTAGGTTTATCTCTCTGTGTTTCTGGGTGGTACCCTATGCTTGGCCCCCATGAGTGGACACATCCCAGGGGGTTCAGCTTTTAGTGATTTATTTTGTAGTATTGGGTGCCGGTTCGCAGTACCCTTCCTCGGTTTTCCTTAGAGGTGCAGATTTTAGGGCCCTGGGGAAACCCTGCGGGGGCACTCGGGTTCGATGGATGCGACCCCTGGGTTCCCTCTCACCTGGTGCGAGTTTGAGGATTGTTTTGTCCCCTTGTCTCAGGGCAACTCTCACTGTTTTGGCCTCCATCCAGCTGCCTGTTGGGTCGATGGCACCTTCAATCCAGAGACCTGCAAGTTTTGTTACTTGTTAGTGACTCCATTCACCCTGTCTGCTGATGACTATCCGGGTGCAGACATCTCTGATGTTGCATGCTTGGTTTAGATTGCTGCAATGTGCAAGATTGTTTGCTGCCCCAGAAGCCCCGAGGGTGCCCCGTTTTGATTATAGGGACCCAGACTTAGGGTGTGTGGGTTGCTTCAGCCTTGGTTTGGGCTGTGCCCCCTTGTTCTTCCCCTGCTGTGGTGCTTTCTGGTCCTCCTCCTGCTTCCAGTTCCAATGCGTCTGAGGGCTTCGGGGTCAGGGCAGAGTTTAGATGGTTTTGAGGCTCGGGCAGTCTCTGGGATGCCCTTCCGGGGTGACGATGGAGGCGTTCGAGTCGGTTCCTCAGCCATTGCATAGGGTCTGACCACTAGGCACCCTACCTTAGTGTTTTTACTGCTGCCCTGCCTTTTTCTTTTGAGGCCGGAGCTTTGAGGACAGTTCGACCCTGGGTCCTTTTG
>WNGS01063839.1:2172854-2184279 GCA_020271785.1 Procambarus virginalis | reverse complement strand
TAAATTCCATTTGCCAAGTGTTGCTCCATATACTTATTTTGTTCAGGTCTTCTTGAAGAGCATGACAATCATCTAAGTTTCTTATCTTCCCTATTATCTTCGCATCATCAGCAAACATGTTCATATAATTCTGTATTCCCATTGGTAGATCGTTAATGTAGACAATGAACATTATCGGTGCAAGAACTGAACCCTGTGGTACTCCACTCGTGACATTCCTCCAATCCGATACCTTGCCTCTGATTACGGCCCTCAATTCTCTGTCAGTTAGCAAATTTTTCATCCATGTTAGAAGCTTACCTGTCACCCATCCAATATGTTCCAGTTTCCAGAACAACCTCTTATGGGAACTCTGCCGAAAGCCTTTTTTAGGTCCAGATAGATGCAGTCAACCCAACCATCTCTTTCCTGTAAAATCTCTGTGGCTCGATCATTAAAACTGAGTAAGTTCGTTACACAGGATCTTCCAGATCGAAAACCATACTGTCTGTCTGATATTGTATCGTTTTTCCTCCAGGTGTTCTACCCATTTAGTTTTAATTTTGTTCCAATATTTTGTCTATTACACTTGTCAATGATTTAGGTCTATAATTAAGGGGGTCTTCCCTGCTTCCACTTTTGTAAATTGGAACTATGTTAGCCTTTTTCCACACATCAGCTACAACTCCTGTAAACAGGGATGCCTGAAAAATCAGTTGAAGTGGAATGCTGAGCTCAGGTGCACATTCTCTCAGAACCCACGGTGAACTCCATCTGGACTAACTGTTTTGTTCTTACTTAGCTCCTTGAGCATTTTTTCCACTTTGTCTCTAGAAACCTCTGTGTACTCTATGTTGTTCTCTGGCATTCTTATTGTGTCTGGTTCCCTGAAGATTTCGTTTTGTACAAACACACTTTGGAACTTTTCGTTTAGTGTTTCACACATTTCTTTTTCATTTTCCGTGAATCTATTTCCCATTTTCAACCTCTGAATATTATCCATTACCTGCAATTTGTTGTTTATGAATTTATAGAATAGACCTGGTTCTGTTTTACATTGTCTGCAATCCCTTTTTCAAAAAATTTTCTGCCTCTCTCCTCACTGCCGTGTAGTTGTTTCTCGTACCTTTGTTTCGCTGCTATGTTGGGGGTTTGGCCTCTTCCTGTATTGATTCCATTTTTGTGTCTTTTGGTCTCTGGCCCTCTCGCAATTTCTGTTGAACCAATCCTGTTTCCTAGTTTTGCATCTCTGTTTTGGTATAAATTCTTTGTGCCTTTATCATATATTTCACAAAACTTGATATACATCTCATTCACTTCCTTGCCTAGCAACAAGTCTGTCCAATTATACTCACTAAAACATTTTCTAAGTCACCATAATGTCCTCTCCTGAAGTCAGGTTTTTCAACTGCTTCAACCTCCTTAATTTCTTCCAGATTATAATGCNACATTCATCCCTAAATGGGGCATAATGTTTCCTGCTTTTTAAGTCCAAAAATGTGTGTAATGAAATGTTCCTTTCTGGCCTAAGCCTATGCTGCACAACATAGACCAGGAGAATGACTGCCATGATAACACACACACTTCATGGTCCATTACCATTAGCAGTGCAGACAAATTAAGCAATAAAAGATAGATCTGCCTTTCAAGGCACAACTCATTACCTTCAAGGAAGAACCTAATAGAAAAATATGAAAAACTAAGGTGACCTCATTCCAGTCCAGTGCCTGATTACAGAAAAGCATTGTTATTTGTCCTAAGAAAACAAGGAATTCACTTCCAGCCAGAATCTTGCACCACAGCTAGGACTAAGTAGATGCCTCATACACAAAGGAGAGTTAATCTCTACAGAGATGTTCAGGTTCCAGAGCAGGAACCAAAGAAAGTCCACTTGTGCCTCAGCTGGAGGAAGATGAGATGAAGGAAACTCTCAGAAGGAAAGTGAATCCAGGCTGCTAGCCAGAACTCAGAAATGCATTCATGGAGGAGGGAGGAGGAGGAGGAGGAGGAGGAGGAGGAGGAGGAGGAGAGGAGGAGGAGGAGGAGGAGGAGGAGGAGGAGGAAGGAGGAAGGAGGAAGGAGGAAGGAGGAAGGAGGAAGGAGGAAGGAGGAGGAGGAAGGAGAGGAGGAGGGAGGAGGAGGAGGAGGAGGAGGGAGGAGGAGGGAGGAGGAGGAGGAGGAGGAGGAGGAGGAGGAGAGGAAGTTATCTCAAACTGCAACATGGGATAAGAATAAACATCCATGCTGTGGAATAAACCCTCAGCTCTCAACAGACACAACAGAGGGTAAAAGGGTAACCAAGGAGCCAACAACCCCTCCCGACACTTGAGAACCTACAGGAAGAGGACATGTTATCTTGAAAAGCCCTGACCAATGGGAACACTAAACCCCACCAAAACATCCCATAGAAACAGAGGGGACATATAACAGATACAAGGCCTTGCCACCTCTGCTAATGAGCCAGGTAGGGGAGTCCCCGAAGTAGCCCCACAAGCCGGCATCTGCTGGAACCTGCTGGCTCACCTAGAATCCACTTCACTGCCCTAACGAATGTAAAACTTATAAGCTGAGCAAACAAATGCCAGAGAAAGTCCTCTCAAGAGGAGATGAAGAGTAAAGTGAAGGAGGAAATTTGGCACAAGGATTCAATACCAAGCACTCAACTTCCTCAAAGAACAAAAAGGGATCGACTGCCCCACCTCCTAGGTCAGGAAGGGGCTGCTAAAGATAGAACTGGGAGTCAATCAAGCCGCTGCAGCCATTCCCAGTAAGCCGCTTACTGAGAGAGTAGCTCTGCAACAGCAGAAGTCCAATGGCGACAAGCGTTATACACCCAAGGGTGAAAGGAGTTCTGAGCCCAACAGGCCGAGTGATGGAAGAAGCAAATGTGTAATGAAATTACTGTCAGAGACCAAGAGCACCAACTTGTACTCTAGAAAACTGCCAAGTACAGTTTCTAAGGAGAGAACTGTCAGTGGATGAGGAGTCACACTGAGCGATGAGTATGAGTTTGACAGTGCTGACACCAACTCCTGACCTTATAATCACTAGGTGAGGGAAGAAATAAGCCATGCAGGACAATGACAATCACTCGAGCATCCTAAACACCATCTGCCAAAGTTTTAGATAAGACAGCTCAGAAATCAAGTGTGATGCAAGAAGCACACTAGCACACTGCTAGAAACTAGCACTATATCAACTGACCTAGCAGATAGGACAAAGCCCATGTACTACCCGGAAATGAGATGTTTCAAAGGGAGGCAGTTCATAGAGAAGGCTGCTGAACCCCTCAATAAAGCTATGTAAGCTAGTCACTAAGGAAGATAAACCTGGCTGTTAAACCCTGGCCACAACAGGCTGTGTAAACTGTCAACATTGGGCACATGTAAGGTGGGTTAGCACCGGTCATGCATGTGAAGCATAATATGGAACAATACTAAGCCATCACAGTATGGAACAGGTCCAAGGATAGCCACTTGTCTTTAAAGTGGCTGGCTGGCCAATACCCTGGGTCACCTATGCTGCCATCTGGTGACTGGCAGCCATATTATCATGGCAGAAAATTTCAGTGCACTAACAATTGTTTTCATTATCAGGGGTTACAATTTTTTCCAAGCAGTTGCTTGTTTTTGACCACACTGGTTTTCTAGTGGGTTTCTTACTCAGTTCTGTGGTGATCTCCAATCACCAGGCTGCTTCTGTGCCTCTTTGAAAGCCTCAAATTCTCTGAAATGCACTAATGGCACCTCAGAAGCCCTGGTACATTCCTCAATGCTTGGTTATTACCGAGTTGTACTATCAAGAAGCTTCTGTGGGGAAGACCCCTCCAGGAAAATATGATTTGATAGAAATTACAATTCCTGATGAACAGACAATCCAGATTTCAGTATGTTTCCCATTAGAATTTTTTTGATAAATCCAAATTTTGAAAATAAGGAATTAGTTCATTCTTTATAGCGTTCTATTTACATAGAAACCTGGGTTTGGGAGGATACAATGTACAAAGCCAGGGCACACATGATGTGTGTTGCAGAAAAATAATCATGAAGCAGAAATGAACAACAATAGTGGACCCAAATAGGGCAAGTTTTCAAACACAACTTAGCTGAAAGTGTGAAGCAAAGGGCAGGCCCAGTTACAGCATGGTTGGGCACTTCACTGATAGGGTAGTTACCCTAGGGTTACCATTTTCCTTCAAGCAGTTACTTGGTTTTCTTCGAGGATCCCCTTGGTGGCTCTCTGAAGCTATCTCACTGAGATGGCTCCTGCTACTAGGTCACATCAGTTGCAGGCGTCCTGTCTAGCCTACCAGAGCCAGAACCTGGCTTTCCCCTCCCCTCACAGATGCAGGAAGATGATGATGATTATCATTACCCTTACCAGGAAAACATCCAGAAAGCCAACAAAGCTTTACAGTTAACTTTAAAGTTAATAAGAAATGAAGCATCAAAACAGCCAAACAACTCTGCAAATGATTCAGTTACAACAATTGGTTCACTCAAAACTAGCTTGAACTTGTTAGTACAGTACTGAAGCCACTACCAGGTGGCCTGACAACCTGCTCCAGGTCAGTCGTGTGACTGATGGTGACTAACCTACTTGTATGCTCCTTGGGTAGCTAAGTGTTGCAGTGGGTTGGCGATCCTTTGCACTTTGTCCTGCACTCACTGTTACTTCGTTGGTGTGTGTGGGAGTTTACCTCTTTAAGGTCTGACTACCAGGGTGTGGTCTTTTCCCTCAGGCAGTGTATGAGTCGTTGATTCAACTTCCCTAATTTTCAACACATTACTGCCCTATTCTCAAAAAAAAAAAAAAAAAAAAAAAAAAAAAAAAAAAAAAAAAAAAAAAAAAAAAAAAAAAAAAAACAGCATTGAATGGAATGAAACACCATTTTCTTGGTGAGCCCCGGAGACAACCTGGAGCTATCCATGGCTGATATGGACACCCTAACTATTTTACATCAGTCGATGTGAGTGGAGTTCTAGGCCTACCGGGGACCACGAGCCAGTACCTGCCCCCCTCACAAAGGCTTGAGTAGCAATGGCCCATAGAAATGCACATGTGATTTGGAGCATTCTATATCTGCTATCGTCCGGGACAGGCACCCAGAAATGTAAGCGGCACAAAACAAACCCCTATTCTGGATAACAACGAAAATCGTCATACGAGTGAACAGAACTCCCCAAAAGAAAATGAGCAAACAAGCATGACGTCACGGGGAAGGGGGGAGCCCCAGACCCTTGCGCTGGCGATCTACACCCCAGTTCTGAGGTTGGATATAAAAAACATGAAAAACCGCCGACCTGAGGAAGAGAGGGTTGCCAGGGAGCCTCCGGGACTCACCCAGAAAATGGCGTTTCATTACATTCAACGCTGGTTTTCTGGGAGGAGCCCCTATGGCTCCTCAGAGCTGCTACTTCAAATATGAAAACAGAGGGACGCATCCGGGAGGCAGCCGGTGCTCACACCACAACACGAAGACGAGACAACAGGCTGCAACAGCCAACCCAAGGTGACACAGGCCCGACTAGGCCCAGGAACATACATGAAGGAGGGCACAGCCAGGACCCAGCGTAACCGCCAAAACAACCCTGTACCCGAAGGTCAACCCAAGACAAGCCACCAAAGATATCAGCAAGCGCAGCAAATCTACGAACGTCAAGGGCACGGGGAGAGACCGCAGGCCGGCTAGACAAAAGGACCCAGCGGACAACCTGAGAGACCCAAACCTGAGAACAGGGAAAAAGGGAAACCGGATGAACCCAAAGCGTAGCCCCGGCCACAGAGGCCGAGGCGCGCAAAGGACAGCAGAGAGCTGCAACCGGACACAAGAAGAAGCAACCCGGCCAACCAACCAAGCAGCAACAACCCCCAGACCCCGCCGGAACCGATGGGGCCACAACAAACCGAAGGGAAGAGAGAAAAGAGCACCTTGCCCTAAAGCAGGACGGCTCAGGCGGAGCATGAGCAGGCCGGAGGTGAACAATGCCCAAGACAACCCGTGAACGGCGCAAAAGGAACAACAAAACTGGAGCAATCCGAAGCAGTTCCGCCAGTGCCATACGAGATAGGGCGTTGGTATGCGGCCAGAAGACAGCCCTGAACCACCACGAGAGAAGGACAAGACCACGACCACAAAGAGCGCAGTGCACCTACGAAGAGACAAAAAAAAAAAAAGGACCGCCAGAAAACCCCCATACCACTGTCGAGACGAAACACGCAGGTGGGACACATTCAAGAAGGCACCTGATCACCAAACAGATGGTGAGAGACTCGAGTCCAAAATACCAGACAAGGAGACCCGAGGAGAAAACCGAACCAGTCCTGCCACGGATCGGACCGACCATGGAAGAGGTGGAGCCATGGAAAACCCCTGGGTGCAGACACCGAGCAAGCCGCGCTGGAACCAAGGATGTCAAAGAACCAAAAGGAACGTGTGCCAGGGAACCAGGAACCCAAACCCGGCGAGCCGGGAAAGAACCAACCAGCCCGAGCAGACACGCCCTGTCTGGGAGCCCCCCCCCCCCCCCCCGGACTCTTGAAGGAACAAGAAGCCCGGCAACTGACAAGAAGCCACTGCTTGCAGAAATTGCCAAAGAACAAACTCCGCAAACAGCAAGGGCCAAAATTGCAGTGAAAAACCTAAGAGCCAAGGCCCAGACAGCGGCCAACAAGGAAACGAGCACCATGAGCCGAAACCCAAGATGCGAAGCGAAAAACAGTGACAAACCTGCAGGAGTGGCACCACAAGCCCCAGCAGGGCAAAACAAAGCACACGTTGCTGAGGAAGGAAGGAGAACTATGAAAGACATGTACTGCACTAAAACAAAAACGTACTGTCCGGGAAGGAGCACAAAGAAAAGCCATAGCCAGGGCCAGAAGCCAAGCCCCCCCTGCCCCAATGAAAAGGAACTGTAGGGGCAGGAGTGGGTGATCGGAAAGCTACATACACCAGCAGACATAGCAACACAGAAGCAGGTAGTGACAGACAAAGAGAAGAGGAAGAAGAGCTATACCAGAACACTGGGCCCGTTCTAGAAAAGGAAACTGAACAAAAACATATCCCAACCTAGCATGAGATTAGCCAGTATGCCCCTACCAAGATACACAACAACGTGTAGAAGAGAGGTAGGAAGACGTAAAAATGCAATGAAAAGACCTAAAAGACAGTCCAAGCACAGGAAGCCAGGGACAAGAGCATAAGCAATCAGCAACAGAAGGCACATCACAGACCCCAAGAACAGGAAACAAAGCTTCCAAACCCATATGAGGAAGGGGTGGAGTACAGAAGGCATATGTATGTGTATATGTGATGTACATATGGTTGAAGCCCATAGTAAAATCCGACCAGAATAATAACTGAACCAGTACAAACCATGCTCTCCACCCCCACAATTGTCGCCCAAGGCAAAATCGGGGAACGCCCTAAAAATATTGTGGAAAACATCTTGATAACACATTAAACCAAGAATCCAAAGTTAGAAAATGTCAAGTCAGGTTAGGACAGGGCAGTGTCGTACCACTGTGCCATGGGACAAGTCCATGGGGAAAATTTTGAACGGGAAAAGCAACGTTCGCCGACATCAACCCAGGGAACCACCGCAAAAAACCAGCTTTGAATGTAATGAAACGCCATTTACTGGGTGAACCCCGGAGGCTCCATGGAGCTTATCAGGCTAATGTATGTTATATTAGACCGGGACATTAGCTAAGGAGTTCAGGCCTACCAGGGACCAGCGCCAGAACTTGGCCCCTTCAGAGAGGTTTCAGGGAGCAATGGCCCTGGAAAACCCCTTTGTGGTTGGGGTTTTCCTTATCTGCCATCGACCGGGGTTAGGCACCCAGAAAGGTAGGCATAACAAAACAAACCCCACATGGTAAAAAACTAAAACAAAAAAACGAACAGAGAGGTAGAAACTCCCTACAATCACAAGGAAACAAGCAAACATCACACTTTACTGCTGCGCCGATCGTCCGCGCAGCCCTCCCCGCCCCAAGAGGGGGAGGGGCAAGCCCCAGACCTACTGCGCCGGCTGCCAAGCTTCAGTTCGGAAGCTAAGCTTCAACCAACACAAAAAAAATGCCGACCGGTGGGAGGGAGGGTTGCCAGGGAGCCTCCTGGGCTCACTCAGAAAATGTCATTTCATTACATTCAACGCTGGTTTTCTGTGGGGAGCCCCTACGGCTCCCTGGAGCTTCATACCCAAAGAGAAGGAAAAGAAAGGGCTAACCCGGGAGGTAACTGCCACAAACTCTGCAACGCGAAGCCGAGACAACATGTTGCAACCTGCGACCCAAGGCAACAATAACGCACAGGAGCAGACGCACNTGGAGGACAAAAGGAAGCTGAGGAACAAAGAAGGCAGGAGAAAACGGAAACAAAGGGACAGGACCAACACCAAAAGCCGCTGGACATGTCCCACATGCCCCAAGGAGACGAAGATCCAGAGGGGGACAGACCACCAATACACGGGGCACACGTAACGGGGGCAACAAGGCGAACTGAACGCCCAATGAGCCGTATAAAAGATAGAAGAAGCATACCCGCTCAGAGCAGGAGACAATAGGAATGCATGAGGAAGGGATGTGGCCGAAGGCCAACCCACACCCAGCGTCACGTGCAGATAAGAGAGCCCAGTAGGCTCCGGAACCGGAACCAGAAATCGAATGACAGGTGAGAGGCGAGACGAAGAGCCAAACCTCATCTCCAGCAAGCACAACTAGGTGAGGACAACGAGGGTAGTACAGAGAATCCAATGACATGGAGAAGCTAAGCCCGGTACAGCAAGACCGGCAAGGAATGAGGGATCCAGAAAAATTATGGGAACAAAGAACCCAAAAAAGAAAGGCCCCAGAAAGAAGCACGGAAGGGCCGAACAAAATGCACGACCATACTCCCACACGCAGCCACATTATCTAAACCGCAGCAAAACATCACCACATCCCAGAGGAATAGACAGGGTAGATAAAGATAAACTGTTAACACGAGTGGCACGCAAACCCAAAAGAGCCCAGAGACATTAGAAAGAACTCATGCAGTGTCAGAGGTAGTTAACAGATCGAATGCATTAGGCAATGATGTGGTGGAGGCTGACCCTACACACAGTTTCAAATGTAGAGACGATAGAGCCCAGGAAGCTCAGGAATCTGTATGTCAGTTGATTGACAGTTGAGAGGCAAGACCAAAGAGTCAGAGCTCAACCCTGCAAGCACAATTAGGTAAGCACAAATAGGTGAGTACATAATACCCTTGACACAGGAACATGTACCACTGAACAGGAACCTCCACCTTGCACCTTGGAACAAGGTGGAGGCGGGGCCCCGAAACTCAAGCATGGTTGGACATGCACAGGAGAGGGGCAGGATGAGTATAGTTAGGAGCTGCCTCGTACGGGCCAAGAGGCCTCCTGCAGTCACCTGTGATCTGACGACTGAATCGGGTGGTTAGAAACAAGAGCTGCCATGTATGAGCCAATAGCCCCTCTGAAGGCACCCCTGTTTGTATGTTCTATGTTCTCAAGTACGTATGTATACCCAAAAACAAAACAGCGTCTGGACGAAGGAGATGCCAGACCGCGCCAACTCACCTGCAGAACATAGGCACGGAAGGGTCACGACACAAGTCTATGAGAATGGAGCCGCAGGAGGCGGACAGGGTATTGTGGACCCACAGCCGAGAAAACCGGGAGCACTGCCCGCGGAAGCAGGCACGAGCCGCTCATACAGGAGAAGAGGAGGGGAGCGGCAAAGGAGGCGCCCCCCACCCAAAACTCAGGGAAAACCCGGCGACCTCCCCATAGCGGCACTCCAGAACACCCCCAAGAGCAACGGGGGCACGGACTGGAGAATGAAAAGAGCGAGAGGCGAAACACCCGAGAGAAAATGGATGCAGGACACCAGCACGTGCACACCAACCTGAACCAAAACAAACTGCCATGACGCATGCGCAGGACACAAAAGAAAAGTAGCCCAATGGGTTGGGCTACTCTGTTCCTTTCTACTCTGTTCAACAACAGAGCAGAAAAGTAGCCAAATGGGTCGTATCCTGAGTGATTCGCTGAAGAAAAAGGCCAACTCATGGGAACAGAAGGCGAAAAGAAGTAAGCAACAACCCACATAGCCGGCTCATGTAAGGAAAACAATGAACCGAATCGGAACCCAAGCGGGCCACCAGTAGCCCAACAGGGCTAGAAGTAGCCCAATCCGGCCTCCCGGATCAGGAGAACGGAAGGAAAACGAGCAGTGCCGAGACACAGCATGGTGAGAAGAGACATGAACAAAAGAATGAGACAGGGCCAAAAACCCAGAAGCAGCCCGGAAGAGGACCAACAAGCCCTAGAAAGGACCGGAGGGAAGCTTCACTGAAAGACGACAGACGTTCCAATAATACGGGAAGGAGCAAAAACCGTCCCGAGCCTTTGAGAACACAGAAGCAAGCACAAATGACGAAGGCACAGAAAAGCCCAGTCGCATCTGAGACCAAAAGTCATGCAGAACCCCAAGAAGAGGGGAACATGACGGAGAAGTCCCGTCCCAAGAAAAAATGGGTGAAGAACAGAGAAGAGCACTCACTGACAGGACGGAATCAACGGGCTTAATGGACAAGGAACCGAGCCCGGGGAGGGGTCGACGCCCAACAACTCGTGCGGAGAGTGAGGAAAGAAAAACCCTACTCCACGTAACCGCAAGCCCCGCCCAGAGGGTAGAAAAACCCCGGCGGGGTCCAATGGGGCCAAAGGCCCCTCCCATGTCAGCCCCACCCCAGCCTCGGGAACCCACATTGCAGGCCCCGGGGCCGAGCTGTCACCCCCAAAGCCCCAGCCTCACAAGAAAAAACCGGGGCAGCCGTGAAAATCACCAAGGAAGGGAGCCCACTGGCAGACTCATTCAACACAGCTGGAGGAACAGGCTCGAATGTCCCCGTCGCTACCCCGTAAGAGGAATTCACCGAGACCAACCGAGTCTCAAAACCATGGAAGCCCCGCCCCAACCCCGAACCCACAGGCGGTAAGGACCCGGATGCAGGGAGGAAGGGGGGGGGGACCCAACAAGGCTACCAACCAAAATGAGGCAGCCTCGGGGCTTCCGGGGAGCAAACAACCTAGTGCGTTGCCACCGAAACGTAACACACAACGCTCGTGCTGCCTGCACTCATATAGTCAGCATAAGACAGGATAACTGAGTCACAAACAGGCAACAAAACTCTCAGGACTCAGGGCCGAAGATGTCACCGACCCCATAGGCAGCAAATGGAGGCAAAACAGGGAGAGTCACCCCTGAGACAAGGGGACAGAGAAACCCTCGAACTCGCACAAAGCTATGGGGGACTCCGGGGCCACATCCATCAGGCCCACGCTTCCCTTAGGTCTAGGGGATTCCCAGGGTCCTGAGCGTTTACTATAAAAGGACTTGCGCTCAGGTAATCCCAGGCAAGGTATTGCAAACC